>CM049830.1:1090105-1107605 GCA_027422435.1 Schizopygopsis pylzovi | reverse complement strand
TCAACATCCCTTGATTTACACAGCACAGAAACGCTCTCTGATCCATCAGACAGAGCTTTTAAGTGCTCTCAATGACACCAGCAAACCTTTTACATTCGGCTGTGTTCTTGTTCGGTGGCTTCTAATGGCTTTTCCTCCTTCTGTCTCTCTGTATTGTTCATATTGTCGTGTCTGACAGTGTTTTAGGCCACTTCCTCTTGACAGTTGTGGCTTCAAGCTGTTTTCTTACTTAGTGCATGTACGTCTGTAACCGCACTGACACACAACGCTCACTTTTAGACCCAAAATGCACTCTCAAGTTCACCTGGGTAATCTTGCATACGTGCTAATTAGTCACACACACACTATCATCAGAAATCATGATTGCATGAATCAAAACAGAAATGCAGTAATGGCTTTTTAACCAGGTTTGGCTCAGTGAGTGTTTTGAAAGCAGAATTGCATCAGCGTAACGGTTGAGCTCTCACTCGGTGAGATTGATTTCATGAAGAGTTGTGTTAGAACCAGTGCTGTTATTGTTCACTGAAACTATTACGAATCACCTTTAAATGAATCACGCTGAAATACAATTATACTAAATATTAAATGGGGAAAAATGAATTGAAGCTGGGAAAAAAAAAGTACAGTACTCAAGTTACTTAAATTAGATTAAGCTGAAATAAAATATAAAGTATTACCTGAAAATAAGTTGAAGTATGAAAATTACTAAAACTGAAATAAGAAAACTGAAATTATTGGAAATCATTTTTGGCAATTTAAATAAAACTGAAATAAAATAATATTAAATAAGAAAAAAATGAATTGAAGCTGGGGAAAAATGTACAGTACCCAAGTAACTAAAAATGTTTTTAGATAAAGCTGAAATAAAATATAAAGTGTTACTTGAAAAAAAACTGAAAATAAGTTGTAGTATGAAAATGACTAAAACTGAAATAAAAAAACTGAAACTAAAACTATTGGAAATTATTTTTGGCAATTTAAATAAAACTTAAATAAAATTGAATGTGAAATATTACACGAAAAACCTTAAAATTAGTAATCAGAAAATTTAAATATGTTTCCATGAAATAATATTCCATGAAATCAGTTTAAGTTTGTAATTTTTGTATTTCAGTTATTTTCGTTTCTAATTTTTTTAGTTTTTCATGTAATGTTTTTTTATTTTATTTATTTTCAATTTTATTTAAATTACTAAAAACGATTGTTAGTATATATATATATATATATATATAATTGAAGTAAAAATACTAAAATGACTACTACTAACAATCGTAGATGTGCTAACGATTTTTTTGTAATTCATATAAAATTTAAATTAAACAAAATACAAAACATTAAATGAAAAACTTAAACATTAGAAACTGAAATAACTAAAATTATGCTTAAATAATACTAAAAGTACAAACTTAAACTGAAACAAAAAATTTTACTATATAGAAATGTTTAAAAATAAATCCAATGGCAAGAGAACATAAAATTACTTAAACTAAAATTTAAATGGAAACTAAAAAAATCAAATTTGAAAAATAAAAGTATTAAAATATTAATAAATGCTGTAAGATAAATAATGTGCTGCATCCTCTGTGAACTATGTACCATGTTTCTTTCTAATCTCTCTAATGTTTCTCTCCTCAGTTCTCATCATCTGCCTACATTTCCCAGAGTTCCCTGTCAGAGCAGGGGAAGCAGCAGTGGGCGGAGCCTCCCAAGCCATTTCCGGGTCAACGCCCCCTGCAGACGCTGCAGCTGTGGGATCAGTACTGCGACACCGGAACCGGACGCTATTACTACGTCAACACCGTTACCGAAGAGCGCTCGTGGAAACCGCCTCGCAGAGCCCGCGAGAGCCACGCCCACCAAAACAAGGTGAGCGACCAATCAGATCCCGGAACCAGTGACCGTGGACCAATCAGAGACGTACAATCACGCGTCAGTCCATTTTTTTTAAATCATTTCTACTCCTCACTTTTTATACATTATATATTTTGATAAACAGAAATATTTAATTCTTAGGGATGTCCATTTAATGTGTTAATTTGTTATGATTAATTATGGCAAAACATAACGTTAATGCATTTAACACAGCCACCTGTCCATCATCTTAAAAATGCCCCTCTTATATTTATTTCACATGATACAGTTAAACAATATCACAGAGTGCTGTTTTTCCTCAATATCTGCACCACTGCAAATGTGATATTGATTTTATGCAACAGTTCAATGAACAAGTTCATAACGTGTTACATTTCAGACTTTTTTGCTCAATTTCACCAATGAAAATAGTTGAAATCAAAACCACAGCCGAACTGTGGAGCGTCCCTGAGCAACACACAGACTGAATGAATCCAGTGTTGAGTGAGTCAGTGATTCAGTTTGCTTTGTTTGTGAGTTACAGTTTTTCTCGATTGCTTAAACACATTTCTTGTAATTTTTACCTCTTTTTTGCGAAACTCTAAACACGAATCCATAACTTCTAACTCAATTCCCCAAACTTCTTTTATTCAGGTCAAAATTAAGCTGTTCTCTCAAAACAACTCCCCGGTGTCCTGGCCAACCCCCCCACACCCCCTCCCACTGGCCCTTATCAATCATGACCTCCTAATAATCCCCATACAGTTGATTGTCTCTATGTCTCTCTCTCCTCTCCACCTGTAGCTGGTGTGTGGTGAGCGCATACACTTGATTATCTCTATGTCTCTCTCTCTCTCCACCTGTAGCTGGTGTGTGGTGAGCGCATACACTTGATTATCTCTATGTCTCTCTCTCTCTCCACCTGTAGCTGGTGTGTGGTGAGCGCATACACTTGATTGTCTCTATGACTCTCTCTCCTCTCCACCTGTAGCTGGTGTGTGGTGAGCGCATACACTTGATTGTCTCTATGACTCTCTCTCCTCTCCACCTGTAGCTGGTGTGTGGTGAGCGCATACACTTGATTGGCTCTATGTCTCTCTCTCTCTCCACCTGTAGTTGGTGTGTGGTGAGCGCATACACTTGATTGGCTCTATGTCTCTCTCTCCTCTCCACCTGTAGCTGGTGTGTGGTGAGGCATACACTTGATTGTCTCTATGTCTCTCTCTCCTCTCCACCTGTAGCTGGTGTGTGATGAGCGCATCCACTTGATTGTCTCTATGACTCTCTCTCCTCTCCACCTGTAGCTGGTGTGTGGTGAGCGCATACGCTTGATTGTCTCTGTCTCTCTCTCTCCTCTCCACCTGTAGCTGGTGTGTGGTGAGCGCATATACTTGATTGTCTCTATGTCTCTCTCTCCTCTCCACCTGTAGCTGGTGTGTGGTGAGCGCATACACTTGATTATCTCTATGTCTCTCTCTCTCTCCACCTGTAGCTGGTGTGTGGTGAGCGCATACACTTGATTATCTCTATGTCTCTCTCTCTCTCCACCTGTAGCTGGTGTGTGGTGAGCGCGTACACTTGATTGGCTCTATGACTCTCTCTCTCCTCTCCACCTGTAGCTGGTGTGTGGTGAGCGCATATACTTGATTGTCTCTATGACTCTCTCTCCTCCACCTGTAGCTGGTGTGTGGTGAGCGCGTACACTTGATTTACTTTATGACTCTCTCTCCTCTCCACCTGTAGCTGGTGTGTGGTGAGAGCATACACTTGATTGTCTCTATGACTCTCTCTCCTCTCCACCTGTAGCTGGTGAGTGGTGAGTGCATACACTTGATTGGCTCTATGACTCTCTCTCCTCTCCACCTGTAGCTGGTGTGTGGTGAGCGCATACACTTGATTGTCTCTATGACTCTCTCTCTCTCCACCTGTAGCTGGTGTGTGGTGAGCGCATACACTTGATTGTCTCTATGACTCTCTCTCTCTCCACCTGTAGCTGGTGTGTGGTGAGCGCATACACTTGATTGTCTCTATGACTCTCTCTCCTCTCCACCTGTAGCTGGTGTGTGGTGAGCGCATACACTTGATTGTCTCTATGACTCTTTCTCCTCTCCACCTGTAGCTGGTGTGTGGTGAGCGCATACACTTGATTGTCTCTATGACTCTCTCTCCTCTCCACCTGTAGCTGGTGTGTGGTTAGTGCATACACTTGATTGTCTCTATGTCTCTCTCTCTCTCCACCTGTAGCTGGTGTGTGGTGAGCGCATACACTTGATTGGCTCTATGACTCTCTCTCCTCTCCACCTGTAGCTGGTGTGTGGTGAGTGCATACACTTGATTGGCTCTATGTCTCTCTCTCCTCTCCACCTGTAGCTGGTGTGTGGTGAGCGCATACACTTGATTGGCTCTATGACTCTCTCTCCTCTCCACCTGTAGCTGGTGTGTGGTGAGAGCATACACTTGATTGTCTCTATGACTCTCTCTCTCTCCACCTGTAGCTGGTGTGTGGTGAGCGCATACACTTGATTGGCTCTATGTCTCTCTCTCTCTCCACCTGTAGCTGGTGTGTGGTGAGCGCATACACTTGATTGTCTCTATGACTCTCTCTCTCTCCACCTGTAGCTGGTGTGTGGTGAGCGCATACACTTGATTGTCTCTATGTCTCTAGATTCAGTGGTTCAGTGATTCAGTGCTGATTCGGTAAATATCAAAAAAAAAAAAAGACATTAAAAATCAAACCCAGACTGTATCATTAGAAAGGTAGAAATGTTACATGCGTTTAGGATTGAGCGCAGCAGTGTGTAAGTGGTTCAAACTGAATCCGACTGTATGAGCCATGTGTGTATCATATGGCACCAAAACCGGGTTTTGTTTAATTATTGTAAAATTTTGAATGAAGTGTTTCATTTAGCAAAATATCTGAGGTGTTCTGCTATTTGTGTGTGTAGATGTGTGTAGTGTTTTGATAAAATGAGTTTTATTTTTAAAATCGTGCCTAAGCAACCGTAAAAAACTGTAACACGACAGTGACTTAAAATGATCCTCTGGTGGGTCATTTCTCAGCCCAAATTGATGTGCAAATCATTTTATTTGCTTGAGGCCCTATGAATTCTAAACATGCACACGTGCCATTTCTAATGCACCTGCACATCTGTCTCTGTCTGTCTCTGTCTGTCTGGTGTTTGTAGGTCGGGATGATTCAGCGTGACATCAGGCACCTGTTGCTCCCATTACAGCACTCAGGAAGCAGCTCAATGCACGGGGTACTGTGTGTGTGTGTGTGTGTGTGTGTGTGTGTGTGTGTGTGTGTGTGTGTGTGTGTGTGTGTATGTGTGGTTCAGGTATACCCTACGTTATGGGGACAAAATGTCCCCACAACGATGGCAATATCCAAAATCCTTGTCCGTGTGGGGACATTTTTTGGTCCCCATGAGGAAACCAGCTTATAAATCAGACTAAGTGATGTTTTTTGAAAATGTAAAATTGCAGAATGTCTCCTGTGATGGTTAGGTTTAGGGATAGGGGCAGTGTAAGGGGATAGAATATACAGTTTGTACAGTATAAAAACCATTACGTCTATGGAAAGTCCCCATAAAACATGGAAACCCAACATGTGTGTGTGTGTGTGTGTGTGTGTGTGTGTGTGTGTGTGTGTGTGTGTGTGTGTGCGCGCGACTGCGATTGCGCGTTTGGGGTAGGGGATAAAAAAATATTGTTTGGTCAGTATAAAAGGAATAGAAGTGTATGGAAAGTCCCCACAATTGACAGAAACAAACGCGTGTGTGTTTGCAGGTGCTTATGATGATGTGATGTAATGCTTTATGAAAGTACATCATCTATCTAATGATCTACTCTCTATAGAAAGTCCATTAAAGAGAGATTATATGAACAAAGAGCATTAGAAACACACTGGAAACTCACAGTGGCAGAGATTGCTGGAGAATCTGCTCATGTCACGGATTAGAAGAGGAATCACGGCCAAATGAAAAAGGGGATTATGCTTTCTGACGCGCATGTATTTATTTCTTTATTAAGTCTCTACTAACATATTTTTGTGCTGAGCTCTCAGACAGTTAATGGGTTGTGATTGACAATAGTCCTGTTCATACAACAGCAGGTGTTTGTCAGGATGCGTGAGGAGAGAGATGAGGACTCAAGTGCAAGAGATTGGTTCCTTTTTAATCATAAAATGAAACAAAAATGAACAAAAATCACCCCGAAGGGGAAAAACAGGCAGACAGAGAACTGTAGCAGTCAACATAACACACACACGATGAAAGACAACAGATCAGCACAGGATAAATAGAGAGACAAACGAGGGTAACGAGGGGGACACAGGTGTCACACTGAAACAATGATGAGGTAACGAGATGGGAGACAATAGACAGAGGAGCACATGGCACCAACAACAAACAACAAGCCATGTGCTCAACACAGAGACACCTGCTGGCCGGCCCGTGACAGTGATGCTATTATCAACTGAAATTATTAACACACATTAACATAAATTAATGTGAAGCTAAAATAACATTGAAATGAAGTAGAATTCATGACATATTATATACATGATATAAAATAAGATTAAGTTGAAGAACTAAAGGGACAAAAAAAAATCGAACAAAAATTCATAAATATACAAAAAAAGCAGTTAAAATAGCATAAAATAATATAGATTTAAATAAATTATAAAAATGTACAAATCTAAATGAAAACTGAAAATAAAAAAATATTAAAATAAAAAATATATAACAAATGTTAACCGTTTGGAATAAAAGCACATAAAATTACAAAAGTGTAAACATTTAATAACAGATTTAAATCGAAGTAAATTATTAAAATCTGATAGTAGATTGTAGAGTGCAATATTATGGTGCCATATTCTGTAACACTTTAAAATAGGGAACACTTATGCACTGTTAACTACGACTTTCCCCTCAATAATTACTAATTTGCTGCTTATTAATAGTTAGTGAGGTAGTTGTTGTGTTTAGGTGTTTGGTAGGATTGAGATGTAGAATAAGGCATTAATATGTGCTTAATTACTGGCTAATATGCTAGTAATATGCATGCTAATAAGCAACTAGTTAAGAGACCCTAAACTAAAGTGTTACCATGCATTAAAAAAAGGTTAAAAATGTTAATTGCCACATTCAATTAAAGATTTTAAAATGCGAAGCGAAGTAATGTCACTAATTAAACAAGTATATGCTCATCTAATTGTCAGCCTCTTACACGTGTGCTTCTCATAATTAGTGAATATGTATATAAACAGCCTTTTAATTAACGGAGTAGAATAAGACATGCAAACGTAAAAGAAACCCAAACTGGACTCAAGCACATCTGTTACTTCTTCTTCAGCTGGTTAATGAGAAGGATGTAATCAAAGGAGAATCTGGAACCAAAGGCAAAGCTCATTATCGTTTAATATTTCTAAAATGTGTTTATTCCGTGCCTTTAGTATAGTTTGTGACGTAGGACTCCTCTTCTCTACTCATAACGTTTCACAGATTTAGGTGTGAGTTTTAGCACTTTGTGAAACACTCTGTATGAGTCTTAAATGTAGGATTAACACACGTCCTCTTAAATCGGTGAGTTATGAGCTATGTTATGAGTTATGTTTTATGAGCTTTCGGAGCGAGTTCAGTCTGGTTCGTAAGCGAAGCGTGTGTGAACAGAACTGTGTGAATGAAGACACAGATGACTGAGTCTGTCAGTTAAAGACGAGCTTCCTTTAGGCACGTGTGAATTTGACTTTCACACCCTTCACGACTCAACTTCCTTATCAACACAAACGGTTCGAGCGAGAAGCACTCCTGTGAAGAGGAAGCTGAGCCGACTCTGATCAGACGAGCGTGTGTGTTTCTGAAGAGACAGACGCTGGATTCAACACGGCTCTCGCTGGATTACAGGAGATCTGCGGCTCTGTAAGTCAGCCTGATGCTTCTCGTCTCCAAAGAGGAAGAGACGCAGAGTTTCACATCTGATATTCACACAGATCTGCGTTGTCACGTTTAATGTGCTCTCGTTAGGAGGAGAGGCGTTTATTACTCTGACTGTTTGAGAGAGAGTCTGTGTGTTTTGAACTGATATCGAGGGCTTTGGTGAAGCGTTTTGTGTTCGGCTTCTGGTCTTTTTCAATGAAAGCAAAGATAGATTAGTTTCCAGTTTTTCTGTTCTTCTCAAACGGTCGGTTTCAGTCTGACTGTTTCTTCATTTGACCTTCGACTGAACTTTCTCAAATTAACCCGTTTACCTTCTCTTTCAGCTCTCGCCTGACCTCTCCTACATTACCCATAATACCAATGGCTGGCAGCTGAGTCAGGTGAGATCATCTATCTATCCATCTATCCATCTGAGAGCAGATGACACCGTTTGCCGGAACTTTATCGCATGTCTGCAAAATGTAGTTACTCACCCAAAACATTGCATTCATGCTGCAAAACCCAGTTATCGTGTCAGTAATTTGGCCAAGGCCTACAAAATATTAAATACTTTTGTCATTGTGTGAGCCACACGGGTCACCAAGACAGTCAAGCATGGAAATCAAGCATTGATATTTGTTGAGTCAATAGTACATAGAAAATGAAAAAAGTATATGAACATTTGTATTTATACAGTAAAAAAAATTTGTATGAATGTATTACATGTAAAGTGAAATCTTGCTTGTCCAATTACTGTACATTTTATAGTTCTTATGATACCACAAATACACAAAATAACATCCATGAAAAAAATATTCTTGGTGGACATCATGTCGCTCTTGTTGGTCAGGCCAAAGAGTTTCATCACATCTGATGTTTGAGTCAATTGAGCCAAAGCAATTGAGAAAAACTGTAAAGGTATATATTAAGCATTTTTACATTTATTCCAAATTTCTATGCTCCCTTTGTAAAAAACTACCAATATAGTTAGATTTTAATTTTTTATAATAAAAAATGTGAATGTACTATTAATTAAGACCAAGTATTAATCTCAGTAATTTAGTGTTTTTAAGCATTTTTACATTCATTCCAAATTATTAACTATAGGAAAATATGGTAACTATTTTCAGATTTGGTGTATATTTTTGTTTGTGTGGTTTATTTTAATAAATACACCATCAGTCATTAACGCTCCTCATGCTCAAAGACCTTTACGTTTGAGCTTGATTTACTTTCTTCTTAGCAATACTGAGATTGAATGATATGAAATCATTTAATGTCACTTTGTGTTTTGCTTAGATCCGCCTCGCTCGCAGGTCATTCGAGTCAGTGTAATAGTGAAGGATGCATTGCTTCTGTCTTTGCGTTTGCTCTTGTTTTTGGGCGTTGAGCGTGTGATCCCGGTCTAATCCGCAGCATATGGAGGAACCGGGGTTCAGTCTGTCGGTTAAGCTGCTTTTGAGCCCTGCTTCTGTAACTGAGTCTGCTAATTGAGTTGAGTGGTTGGAGGATAAACAAATTAAACCCAACATTATTGAGATGAAGTGAGGCGGATGTAATGCGACTGGACTGAGTCTAATGTGATTGGATTGAGTGAAGCTAACCTGATATCGTCCCATGCAGAGCATGCAGCGCACAGTGTCGTCTGAAGTGCTTAGCTCCGCCTCCGGTGTGTTAGGCGACGCCCATCGCAGGAACTTCAGCTTATCAGGGGGCGTGGCACACGGAAGCCACTCCTACTCCATGTCCCTGCCCTCACAGGTGCACAGAGCTTCTGCAAACGGCAAGGTGAGAGGAACTCATATGAGGATTGTACACGCATACACATACATCTATCCCATTCATCTCCATGCCAGCCGCTCAGCTGCTGAAGTATGAGACCTGCGTGCCATCTTTGCTTGAGTCAGCTGGCAGTCACTCGCTGTTAAATACAGCAGACATATTCAAATAAAAATTCAGTTCACTTCAATAATTAGAAATAGACATATACATATATATATATATATATATATATATATATACACGTTGCTGTAAAGGGCAGCAGACAGATTAAAATAAAAATTCAGTTCACTTCAATAATTAGAAATAGACATATATATATATATATACACGTATAATAAATATATATTTTTTACATTTATTCCAAAATATTAACTCTAAGGATATGGTAAAAATGTCAGATTTTGTGTATAATTTATGTGTGCTGTTTTTAATAGCTTAATTTAATTGTTAATGAAATTACTTATAAATATTATTTATTTATTAATAAATAAGTACAATTTTGACATTTATCTAAAAATATTAACTATAAGAATGTGGTGGCAATTTTCAGATTTTGTGTATATTTTTGTGTGCTTTTTTAAAAACCTTATTTAATTTAATTGTAAATGTAATTATTTATTAAATAAATAATACTTATAT
Organism: Schizopygopsis pylzovi; assembly: GCA_027422435.1. Taxonomy (NCBI): domain Eukaryota; kingdom Metazoa; phylum Chordata; class Actinopteri; order Cypriniformes; family Cyprinidae; genus Schizopygopsis; species Schizopygopsis pylzovi. Next base: position 1,097,415 of record CM049830.1, on the reverse strand, counting down.
TTTTTTACATGTATCTCAAAATATTAACTATAAGATTGTGGTAACAAATTTATAATTTATGTGTGCTGTTCGTTTTAATGGCCAGTTTCTGTTCAGACAGTCGGATGTTTATCAGATGTCATGATGATCAAATACATTTTGAAAAAATAAACAAACCCTTTTCATACTATTAGGAGGTTCCGGAAATATGAATTCACTTCTGAAACATATATGATATAATGATTAATATGCATGCATACAGTGGTTATTTAAAGGGACAGCAGCATAGAAGACATGCTGTAATGTAACAGAGGATGAGAAACTAAATTATATAACATATGGGACAACATTTTACCCAGTGTTGTGCAGATTATGTGTCTTGATCATATTTGTGTATTTCATACGGTCTACAGTCAGACTACAGGCTGGAGGTGGAAGCTCCTTCATCTGACAGCTCACCAGAAGGAGTCTCACCGGTGAGAAAAACAACTAGTGGAATACTGCTTTAAATTGCCCCCCCCCCCCCCCCCCCACACACACACACACAAAAAAAAAAAACTAAGTTTAATTTAAATGCAATTTTGTTTTTGTTTTTCTGAAGATACCTGCTAAAATGTCATTCGGTGTAACAATCTTGTCATATTTACAACCAAAATCAATTTATGACACATTAAAAGACTAATTACTTTCACCCCAAATACTAATTAGCTGTAATTTGACATTTTTTTAAATTTGCCACTACCCTAGGTTTTGCCCATTTGTCAGTAATAATGTTTTACTCATTTAAAACACAATAGAATTGAATATGCTCCTTATTCTTTTATATATTTCAAGTCAGAATAAACATGTTATTTACATTTTTACATAAATATTGTGTTACACTGAATGACAATGTAATATTATTGAAACCAGATTTTTGACATTTTATTCTCCAAAAACTTTTTTGAAACCTTTTAATTTAATGTCAGAAACTTTGCTTTAACATTAAATGTGCTTTTCTTATGGTTAGCATAAAATCACGTTCTTACATTTCTTTGGATGCGGACATCTTAACGTCTTTGACCCGTGTACATACAAAGCTAAAACACTGCTGAAGAGACGCAGTAAAATACATTCATTAATTCATAAATAATAAGTACATTTTTAAAATACATATTAAATATATACTTAGAATAATATATATATATATGTATCATGCTAGACCAGCACTAAACCAGCATAAACCAACCAGAATATTCAAGCTGGACTAATTTGCTCGATAGGGTAGATTCATTTTTAAACGGTTTAATCCAAACTATTTATATTTATTTAAAATGTTTACATCAAACACACAAACACCTACCAACCACACATCAACACACACACATCACACCCACCCTCACACACACACAACATTAACCAAACACACGCGTACACACACACATTCCTACACACAGCACTCCAAGACGCAAGTCACACACACACACACCATCACACCCACCACACACACAAACACACCACCACAACGACACCACACCGCACACACACACACACACACACACCACACCGCACACACACACACTCCACACACACACCCCACGACAACATCACACACACACACACTCAACGCCACACACACACAGCACACACCCACATCACACTCACACACACGACGCACGCACGCACACAACACACACACGTGCACACACAAAACACACACACATGCACACACTCACACACACAAACACACTGACCGATTGTGTTGTGACAGGAACTGGAAAAAGCCGGTTTGCTCAACAAAACCAAGATAGCAGAAGGAGGCAGGAAACTGAGGTGAGCTTATCTACACACACACACACACACACACACACACACACACACACACACACACACGTTTGTTTTTGTGAAAAGTGGGGACATCCCATAGGCGTAATGGTTTTTAATACTGTACAAACTGTATGTTCTATTGCCTAACCTACTACACCTAAACTTAGCCCTCACAGGACGTGCATTTCTACTTTCCCCCAAAAAACTCACTCTGTATGATTTATAAGCGTTTTAAATTATGGGGACACTGAAAATGTCCTCATAAATCACCTTCTCCTTGTAATACCTATGTCATACCCATGTCATTATACAAATTTGTGTCCTCATAAACCACATAAACATGCACACATATACATGCACGCACAAAATATTAACTATAATACTTTTACGATTTTGTATATATTTTATTTGTGCTGTTTTTTAGTAGCCCACATCTATTCTAAACTATTACGTTTATCAGATGTCCCAGAAATATTTAATAAATAAATAAATCATATTTTTAGTCAATTTTATTTTACAGTAGATAAGAATAAAGGACAATAAATAAATACATGTGTTTGACCTTTTGACCTCTGGGTCGTGCTCCTACATGGAGTCTCTCTGTACAGTTTTCTCAAGTTCTCGACGCACTCGGAGCATAAACGACGTCTTTTGTGTCATGTTCAGGAAAAACTGGAACCCGTCATGGGTGGTGCTGGTGGGGAACAGTCTCGTCTTCTTCAAAGACCCCAAAAGCCAGAACCCTGACAGCTGGGTGAGACTAAGTTCAGTTCAGCGTCGAATGCTTGAAAGGGAATATTTGTGAGTATGTGTGTGTCTGCGTGCAGAAACCGGGGAACAGCCGTCCGGAGAGCAGCGTGGATCTGAGAGGAGCTCAGCTTCAGTGGGCCAGCGACCTGTCCAGCAGAAAGAACGTCTTCAAGGTGATCAGATTTTATACTAAAGGAGAATGTCTCAGACTCTGCTCAGAATTGTAAGACACTAAAATATGCAATCAAATATCAACAGTTGTGCAGTTTATTTCCCGAAAGGAGCATCTGTGACGAAGTAAATGTAATTCGTGTTTGTGTTTCTGTTTGGGACTGTTAACAGAGTAACATTTAGAAACTAGTTCCTCAGGAACTTCCTCTGTTATAAATTTAAATTGTGATAAAATGCAGAACGGAACAAAACTTCATATATGTGTGTGTGTGTGTGCGGTGTGTGTGTGTGTGTAGCTGAGGACGATTACGGGAAATGAGTTCTTGCTGCAGTTGGAGACAGAATCGCTCATCAGAGAATGGTACAGAACCATCCAGAACGTCATCGCAGACTGTATATAAATTACACACTACGCGCACACACACACACACACACACACACACACACCATGCACGACATTCACTCGCACGCACGCACACTCACACACACACACACAGACACTACACACACACACGCCGCAAGCATGCACGCACACACACACAGCACACGCACGACACACACTCAAGCACGCATGCACCAACCACACACACACACACACACACACACACACACACACACACACACACACACACACTGCACGCACACACACACACACATCACACCACACACACACCACACACACACACACACACACACTCACACAGCAGCATCACACACACACACACGCAGCACCACACACACACACACACACACACACACAACACACACACCACACACACACACGCATGCACGCACACACACACACACACACTCACACACACTCACACACAACACGCACGCAGCACACACACACACACACTCACACACTCACGCACGCCACACACACTCACACACGCACACTCACACTACACACACACACACACACACACGCACACACAGACACACACGCACGCACACACACACACACACGCACACACATTTCAAATTGCGTTACTCCCTAAAAAGTAACTAACTATGTTACTTTTTATGGAAATGAATGCGTTACGTTACTTTAGCGATGCTTTTTCTCATCTGGCTGGCTTCGTTTTTCTCTCTTCAGAAACAACAACAACAACAACAACAAAAAATTATGTAAAGTCATTTTTGCGTATTAGTATGGTTAAATTGGATCATTGAAGGTCAGCAGTAAAGACATCGGTTAATAAAATGGGATTAAATACATAAAGTATTTTAATTATTGCATGCTTGAGGTTTTGCATTTGACTGTTTTTATTCATTCTGATTAATACTGAATCTGTTTATGAGTAAATGCATGTCAATATTTAGTCTAGAACTACAGTCACACATATTTACTCCTGATTTCTGTCACTCAATACATCAGAAACAATGTAAATGTTACTGATTTGAAAACGTAGCTCAGATATATACAGTAACGCATTACTGGTTCAATACTAATCAACACTGATTATAAACACCTTGACTTCTGATCAATCGAATGCATGAACAGAAGTGTTAATCTGTGTTGATGCAGGATAAAGAGAATCCTCTAGATAACGTGTTTCTGATCAATCGAATGCATGAACAGAAGTGTTAATCTGTGTTGATGTAGGATAAAGAGAATCCTCTAGATAACGTGTTTCTGATCAATCGAATGCATGAACAGAAGTGTTAATCTGTGTTGATGATAAAGAGAATCCTCTAGATAACGTGTTTCTGATCAATCGAATGCATGAACAGAAGTGTTAATCTGTGTTGATGTAGGATAAAGAGAATCCTCTAGATAACGTGTTTCTGATCAATCGAATGCATGAACAGAAGTGTTAATCTGTGTTGATGTAGGATAAAGAGAATCCTCTAGATAACGTGTTTCTGATCAATCGAATGCATGAACAGAAGTGTTAATCTGTGTTGATGTAGGATAAAGAGAATCCTCTAGATAACGTGTTTCTGATCAATCGAATGCATGAACAGAAGTGTTAATCTGTGTTGATGTAGGATAAAGAGAATCCTCTAGATAACGTGTTTCTGATCAATCGAATGCATGAACAGAAGTGTTAATCTGTGTTGATGCAGGATAAAGAGAATCCTCTAGATAACGTGTTTCTGATCAATCGAATGCATGAACAGAAGTGTTAATCTGTGTTGATGCAGGATAAAGAGAATCCTCTAGATAACGTGTTTCTGATCAATCGAATGCATGAACAGAAGTGTTAATCTGTGTTGATGCAGGATAAAGAGAATCCTCTAGATAACGTGTTTCTGATCAATCGAATGCATGAACAGAAGTGTTAATCTGTGTTGATGTAGGATAAAGAGAATCCTCTAGATAACGTGTTTCTGATCAATCGAATGCATGAACAGAAGTGTTAATCTGTGTTGATGCAGGATAAAGAGAATCCTCTAGATAACGTGTTTCTGATCAATCGAATGCATGAACAGAAGTGTTAATCTGTGTTGGTGTAGGATAAAGAGAATCCTCTAGATAACGTGTTTCTGATCAATCGAATGCATGAACAGAAGTGTTAATCTGTGTTGATGTAGGATAAAGAGAATCCTCTAGATAACGTGTTTCTGATCAATCGAATGCATGAACAGAAGTGTTAATCTGTGTTGATGTAGGATAAAGAGAATCCTCTAGATAACGTGTTTCTGATCAATCGAATGCATGAACAGAAGTGTTAATCTGTGTTGATGTAGGATAAAGAGAATCCTCTAGATAACGTGTTTCTGATCAATCGAATGCATGAACAGAAGTGTTAATCTGTGTTGATGTAGGATAAAGAGAATCCTCTAGATAACGTGTTTCTGATCAATCGAATGCATGAACAGAAGTGTTAATCTGTGTTGATGCAGGATAAAGAGAATCCTCTAGATAACGTGTTTCTGATCAATCGAATGCATGAACAGAAGTGTTAATCTGTGTTGATGCAGGATAAAGAGAATCCTCTAGATAACGTGTTTCTGATCAATCGAATGCATGAACAGAAGTGTTAATCTGTGTTGATGTAGGATAAAGAGAATCCTCTAGATAACGTGTTTCTGATCAATCGAATGCATGAACAGAAGTGTTAATCTGTGTTGATGCAGGATAAAGAGAATCCTCTAGATAACGTGTTTCTGATCAATCGAATGCATGAACAGAAGTGTTAATCTGTGTTGGTGTAGGATAAAGAGAATCCTCTAGATAACGTGTTTCTGATCAATCGAATGCATGAACAGAAGTGTTAATCTGTGTTGATGCAGGATAAAGAGAATCCTCTAGATAACGTGTTTCTGATCAATCGAATGCATGAACAGAAGTGTTAATCTGTGTTGATGTAGGATAAAGAGAATCCTCTAGATAACGTGTTTCTGATCAATCGAATGCATGAACAGAAGTGTTAATCTGTGTTGATGTAGGATAAAGAGAATCCTCTAGATAACGTGTTTCTGATCAATCGAATGCATGAACAGAAGTGTTAATCTGTGTTGATGTAGGATAAAGAGAATCCTCTAGATAACGTGCTGCTGTATTCTCTGAGGAGAGCTGGATCAGTCGAGATGCTGGATCACAGCGGAGACGAGGACGAGAGCCGCGCTGGGAATAAGACTTCATGTGAGTTTCAGCATCTGTGTGTCGTACCCTCCTGGACCCAGGGCAGATATATTCACAGATGTTCTCCGCAGTGCCTCGATCCACGTCTAACCTGGAGAACTCGGAGCACAAGCGAGTGAAGAGCCGCTTGAAGAAGCTGATCCTCCGCAGGCCTCCGCTGCAGACGCTGCAGGAGAAAGGACTCATTAAAGGTCAGCCGTCGTTACCGTGATACACCACTAAAGGCCCGTTCATACCTAGAACCATGACTATACCGCTGAATGAAAAAACAGCTATAATGATAACAAATCAAGCTCAAGCTCCTTCTGAGACCTTAAAAGATGCGTACACATCATAAACTACTGTAAACACTCTCATTATGCTTCGCTGTTTACATCTTCACATCACAGATCATGTTATTATATGAGATTCAATGCAGCTTCATTTTTACGCTTTGTTGCTGAAATGAAATCATTTTATTTACAATTAATGGCTATACTTTCGATTGAAATTGGAAAACAGCTTAAATAATTGAATATGTTATTTGCTGAGATAAAGATGCGTACAAAAACAGTAACACTTATTTGCTTCTTTTAATCTTAATACGTTGTTATTATATGAAATTAATGCAGTATCATTTATTACAGCTATTATTGTAAAATATTATTTGCAATTACAATTAAATGGCTGTTTTCTATGTGAAAATATGGATGTTGTAAAAATAGATGAAATTTTATTGCTGTGATCGAAGGTTTATTGTTAGATCAGTACCCTAATGTAAAGTATATTTATTGCAGATGCTGAAATAGCTGTTTCAAATGTGTTGTGTGTGTGTGTGTGTATTGTGTGATGAGAGTGTGTGTGTGTGATGTGTGTGTGTGTGTGTGTGATGAGAGAGAGATGAGAATACAGTAGAGATGTGTGTGCGTGGTGTGCGGTGTGTGTGTGTGTGTGTGTGTGTGTGTGTGTGCGTGTATGAGAGAGTGTGTGTGTGTGTGTGTGTGTGTGTGTGTGTGTGTGTGTTTTGTAA
>CM049830.1:1072605-1075105 GCA_027422435.1 Schizopygopsis pylzovi | reverse complement strand
GCTCATTAATTAACACACACACACACACACGCACACACATTTGGGTTTCCATGTTTCATGGGGACTTTCCATAGACGTACATGGTTTTTACACTGTACAAACTGTATATTCTATCACCTTACACTGCCCTATCCCTAACACCTAACCATCACAGGAGACATTCTGCAATTTACATTTTCAAAACACACATCACTTAGTCTGATTTATACAGCTGGTTCCATCATGGGGACCACAAAAATGTCCACCACACGGACAAGGATTGGATATGCCATCGTTGTGGGGACATTTTGTCCATACGTAGGGTATACCTGAACCACGCACACGCACACACACACACACACACACACACACACACACACTCTCCTCACACACACACACACACACACTCTCTCTCACACACACACACACACACACACACACACACACACACACACACACACACACACACACACTCTCTCTCTCACACACACACTCACTCTCTCTACACACACACACTCTCTCACAACACACACACACACACACACACACACACACACACACACACACACACACCACACACACACAACACACACACACACACACACACACACACACACACTCACACACACACACACTTTAATCTTGATCTGAGTTATTAATGAGAGTGGAAACCGGTCATTAATTAACCCTCGATTACTGCTGCTACACAGAGAATACTGTAAATAGCCAAATGTTGAAATAGTTCATATTTCACTACATATGCTTGTGTTAATAACTGATCCTGGGCTCTTAAAATGCATCAAATTCATGAAACCTTCTAGGTCATATTTCACTCCAAAATACATTAATACAATTAAAACAATATTTAATTAGAATATATCTAATTTTAATTATTTTTTTTCCCTACAGTAATGACAATTTAATGCCAGTGCGAAAAACAGGCATATTTTCTTTATGCAACATTTTTTTTTATTGACATACTTGGTAGACTGTAAATTATATTTTGTATTAAAATAAAACTTTTGTTCAGAACCATTCATCATATATATTACAATAATGAGATTTTATTTGTGCTTTATGTTAATGAGAATGTAATGCCAGTGCGTAAAATATTACTCCATATTTATTTTTCTATTATTTTGGTGTGAAATATGACATTCTTGGTCGAATGTTTTTTTTTATTATTAAATTTTGTATTAAGAAAATTAAGCATTCTTTCAGAACCATTTCAGATTTAAATATCAGCATAAATTAAAGGTGGTCCAAATTATCATGATGTATAATATATATGCATTACAATAATGTGCTTATTATTTTGTTTATGTATTTATTTTTGCTTATTTAATGCCTGTGCAAAAAATCTTAATGGTCCTAAAACAGGCATAATTTTCTTTATGCAAAATAAAATTTCATATTATTTAATAGTTATGAGTATTTTGATGGGAAATATGACTGTGGTAGGTTTTCTGAGATTATTATTTATTTATTATGTTTTTTTTCATCTAGTTTTATGCATTAATTCGGTAACGTTGCCGACTCGTTTGTGCTCACAGTGATTGTTGCTCTGGATTCTGAAGAATCAAGTCTTTGGACAAACACGTGTTCATATATATGTGACCCCGGAGCACAAAAACAGTCATAGATATAGTCACAGGTATATGTGCAGCAATAGCCAACAATACATTGTATGAGTCAAAATTATACATTTTTCTTTTATGCCAAAAATCATTAGATATTAAGATCATGTTCCATGAAGATATTTTGTAAATGTCCTACCATAAACATAATTATTGATTATTAATATGCATTGCTAAGAACAACTTTAAAGATGATTTTCTCAATATTTAGATTTTTTTTGCACCCTCAGATTCTCAAATATTGTCCAAACCATACATCAATGGAAAGCATAAGTATTCATCTTCATCAGATGATGCATAAATCTCAAAGCTGACGCTCATGACTGGTTCTGTGCTCCAGGGTCAGACGTGTGCTCGTTCACTAAAGAGAAGGCGTCAGTGGTGAATGTTGTGCTCCAGGGTCAGACGTGTGCTCGTTCACTAAAGAGAAGGCAGTCAGTGGTGAATGTTGTGCTCCAGGGTCAGACGTGTGTTCGTTCACTAAAGAGAAGGCGTCAGTGGTGAATGTTGTGCTCCAGGGTCAGACGTGTGCTCGTTCACTAAAGAGAAGGCATCAGTGGTGAATGTTGTGCTCCAGGGTCAGACGTGTGCTCGTTCACTAAAGAGAAGGCGTCAGTGGTGAATGTTGTGCTCCAGGGTCAGACGTGTGCTCGTTCACTAAAGAGAAGGCGTCAGTGGTGAATGTTGTGCTCCAGGGTCAGACGTGTGCTCGTTCACTAAAGAGAAGGCGTCAGTGGTGAATGTTGTGCTCCAGGGTCAGATCGTGTGCTCGTTCACTAAAGAGAAGGCGTCAGTGGTGAATGTTGTGCTCCAGGGTCAGACGTGTGCTCGTTCACTAAAGAGAAGGTGTCAGTGGTGAATGTTGTGCTCCAGGGTCAGACGTG
>CM049830.1:1052605-1070105 GCA_027422435.1 Schizopygopsis pylzovi | reverse complement strand
GTTGCTGCAGATTTGTCGTCTGCACATCCATGATGTGAATCTCTCGTTCCACCACATCCCAAAGGTGCTCTATTGGATTGAGATCTGGTGACTGTGGAGGTCATTAGAGTAAAGTGAACTCATTGTCATGTTCAAGAAACCAGTCTGAGATGATTTGAGCTTTGTGACGTGGTGCATTATCCTGCTGGAAGTACATCAGAAGATGGTACACTGTAGTCATAAAGGGATGGACATGGTCAGAAACAATACTCAGGTAGACTGTGGCGTTTAAACGATGCTCAATTGGTACTAAAGGCCCAAAGTGTGCCAAGAAAATACCCCCCCACACCATTACACCACCACCAGCACAGCCTGAACCGTTGAGACAAGACATGATGATCCATGCTTTCATGTTCTTTACACCAAATTCTGACCCTACATCTGAATGTCGCAGCAGAAATCCAGACTCATCACGTTTTTCAATCTTCTATTGTCCAGTTTTGGTGAGTCTGTGTGAATTGTATCCTCCGTGTGCTGTTCTTATCTGACCGGAGCGGCACCCGGTGTGGTCTTCTGCTGCTGGAGTCCATCTGCTTCAGGGTTCGATGTGTTGTGTGTTCAGAGATGTATTCTGCAGATCTTGGTTGTAACGAGTGGTTATTTGAGTTACTGTTGTCTTTCTATCATCTCTAACCAGTCTGTCCATTCTCCTCTGACCTCTGACATCAACAAGGCATTTTCATCCACACAACTGCCGCTCACTGGATATTTCTCTTGTTCGGACCATTCTCTGTAAACCCTAGAGATGGTTGTGTGTGAAAATCCCAGTAAATACTCAGACCAGTCCGTCTGCACCAACAACCATTCCACGTTCAGTCTCTTAAATCCTCTTTCTTCCCCGTTCTGATGCTCGGTTTGACCTTCAGCACGTCGTCTTCACCACATCTAGATGACTAAATGCATTGATTGGCCATGTGATTGGCTGATTAGCAATTAGTGTTACCAAGTGATTAAACAGGTGTACCTAATAAAGTGGCCGGTGAGTGTATATGTGTGTGTACTGTGTATATTTAATATGTATATATATATATATACACACACATGCATGCACATATTTAAGAAAAATATGCTATGTTTATATATTAAATATATGTATATATAATATACATTATATGAATATAAATATATAGATGTAAAAACATGTACATATTTTCAAAATACAGTATATACTGTATGTGTGTGTATTTAATATACATAATAAATGTACACACACACACACACACACATATATACTATGTAAACAAAAACTTATTTTGGATGTGATTAATTGTGATTAATCGTTTGACAGCACTAATTTTCACCTCTTTTAATCTTTGTCTTTTGTAGTTCACTTAAATATCGCAGTTCATTCAAAAGTGTTCACTAAAACCTTTATATAGTAATTTGCCATGTAATTTATTAAATATTAAATACATAATTTTTTTCAAACCTGCCTGAAGTAGTATAAATGCAGTATAATAACACATTACAGATTCAGTTAATAGCTAAATGCACTTTAATTTTCATGGTCAATAAGCTGGTCATAATTATGCAAAATAGCATTTGCTATTTTAATCCAGCATTTTAATCATGTAATTGTATATTGAATATTTATGTATTTACCAGATGTTTTTAATCTAGAAATGTATCAGTGTATTCAAGAGAGAATCACATTTATGTATTTTTGATCCTTATGAAGCAAATGCAAGAGTATGAATATTGTTTTCTATATATTTGTCCCTGGAGCACAAAACCAGTCATAAGGGTTAATTTTTCAAAATTGAGATTTATAAATCATCTGAAAGATTAATAAATAATATTCCATTGATGTATGGTTTGGACAATATTTGTAAATCTGGAATCTGAGGATGCCAAAAAATCTAAATATTGAGAAAATCATCTTAAAAGTTGTTCAAATGAAGTTCTTAGCAATGCATATTACTAATCAATAATTAAGTTTTGATATATTTATGGTAAGAAATTTACAAAATATCTTCATGGAACATAATCTTAATATCCTAATGATAAAATAAAAATAATATTTTTGACTCATACAACGTATTGTTGTCTATTTCTCCAAATATACCCGTGCTGCTTATGACTGCTTCTGTGCTCGAGAGTCACATACATTCTTTCATATTTGAAATATCAAATACAAGTTGAGCTTTATTGTATACAGTGGAACGAAACGTCGTGCCTCATAGGACCACGGTGCCACATAAATACAGACATACAACAATGAAGTAAAATAAAACACTATAAATCGATACACAACTAACCTACCGACAGATTTTGACTATACTATATATAAATGTGACCCTATACATAGACTACAAAATACAAACTGTACGAATGGCACACTCCCACTTTACAATATGCCATGCACTGCACTTTAACTTGAACTCTAACACAGTTCAACTGGACTACACACAGACACACACACACACACACACACAGACACAGACACAGACAACAGACACAGACAACAGACAACACACACACAGACAACACACACACACACACACACAGACAACACACACACACACACACACACACACACACACACACAGACACACAGACACACAGACAGAGACACAGACACAGACACAGACACAGACACAGACACAGACACAGACAGACACAGACACACACAGACACACACAGACACAGACACAGACACACACAGACACACACAGACACACACACAGCACACAGCACACAGCACACAGACACACAGACACACAACACACAGACACACACACACAGACACACAGACACACACACACAACACACAGACACACAGACACACGACACAGACACACAGACACACACACGAACACACAGACACAGACACAGACACACGACACAGACACAGACACAGACACACACAGACACACACACACACACACACTGCACTAACACAACAACCTATCTGCTACCACTGGATACCATCCAACACACATCCATGCCATTGCGTATTCGGCATATGTATAATCTGTTGCATCTTTTTTTCGCACACTATTGTGTGTGTATATATAATGTGTACATAATGTAGAACGTGTACATACGGTGTAGAATGTGTATTGATAACTGTAAGTATGTCTAATAGTACACTGTGTGTACTGAGTATATGTCTGTGTATTCTGCACATAAGTCTGTAAGTATGTACTGTCTATATGTAAATTGTTTCTGCACTGTCTCAAGAATGTCACTCATGTGCTGAGGTGATGTGATAATAAAAGTGATTTGATTTGAATACTGTACATGTGCAGAGAGAAACATGGCAAGTCAAGCAGATCGCTGGGGAACAGTGTAAGGTGATTTGTAGTGCATGTACACATACATATACCACTGAGTCTATTGTGGGGTTATGTACGTTTACATTTATGCATTTAGCAGATGCTTTTATCCAAAGCGACTTAGGCTATACATTAGTATTGTCAGTATGTGTATGTACACACAGCAGTGTGTGAAAAGTGTCTGGTGTGAGTAGAGGAGAGTGTGTTAGGTGTATGCCGAGTGCAGATATGAGTGTGCAGGCGTTTGACATATAGAGCAGGGAATTTCCCTGTTTGTTTACAGCTCAAGCAGAGGAAACCATTCACCTTCACGTGGATGCTGCAATACGAGGCGCTCTTGCATTGTGTGCATGCGTCTATATATACTTAACCTTTCATATTCTGCTTTATGACTAAGAGTGTCAAATCAATCTTTCTCAGTCTAACATCATTTCATTTGCTTACTAACTACTAGCATACTAGTATAAAATTGAATATTACATTAATAAACAAAACATAATTCATTAAAATGATTCGATGTAGTAATTTATTGAAAGGTTTTTAACAACTGATGTTCAAACCATCAAATACAAAATAACTTTTTTGGAGTCCAAACTAAGTTAAATGTACCTTTTAGCAGATAAACGAAACTTTATTATGAATGAATGCGACTATAATGCATGAAGATATGAAGATATTATAAACATATGGATTTCTGTAAAGCTGCTTTGAATCAGTGTGTTGTAATTCAATAAAGCAGTCAATGTTCATAAACATTTAAAAGTTGTATTCTTGCAATAAAATAAACATACATGTAAATATTTTAAAAGGTCATAATGACAATATGCCCCCCCCCCCAACTTCCTGTTTCAACAGGAAATATATCTACACAGGACAGGAAGCTGCTCGTCAAGGTGTTACACTGGTCTTCTTTTTGTTGTTTTCCATATTAATCAAATAAATATATTGTATTATACATATTTAGAATACATTTTATTGTAATGAATATCATATTTTTGTATATTATTAGACACGTAGAATACATTTTATTGTAATGAATATCATATTTTTGTATATTATTAGACACGTAGAATACATTTTATTGTAATGAATATCATATTTTTGTATATTATTAGACACGTAGAATACATTTTATTATAATGAATATCATATTTTTGTATATTATTAGACATGTAGAATACATTTTATTATAATGAATATCATATTTTTGTATATTATTAGACACGTAGAATACATTTTATTATAATGAATATCATATTTTTGTATATTATTAGACATATAGAATACATTTTATTATAATGAATATCATATTTTTGTATATTATTAGACACGTAGAATACATTTTATTATAATGAATATCATATTTTTGTATATTATTAGACATATAGAATACATTTTATTATAATGAATATCATATTTTTGTATATTATTAGACATGTAGAATACATTTTATTATAATGAATATCATATTTTTGTATATTATTAGACATGTAGAATACATTTTATTATAATGAATATCATATTTTTGTATATTATTAGACACGTAGAATACATTTTATTATAATGAATATCATATTTTTGTATATTATTAGACATAGAATACATTTTATTATAATGAATATCATATTTTTGTATATTATTAGACATGTAGAACACATTTTATTATAATGAATATCATATTTTTGTATATTATTAGACATGTAGAATACATTTTATTGTAATGAATATCATATTTTTGTATATTATTAGACACGTAGAATACATTTTATTATAATGAATATCATATTTTTGTATATTATTAGACATGTAGAATACATTTTATTATAATGAATATCATATTTTTGTATATTATTAGACACGTAGAATACATTTTATTATAATGAATATCATATTTTTTGTATATTATTAGACATATAGAATACATTTTATTATAATGAATATCATATTTTTGTATATTATTAGACACGTAGAATACATTTTATTATAATGAATATCATATTTTTGTATATTATTAGACATATAGAATACATTTTATTATAATGAATATCATATTTTTGTATATTATTAGACATGTAGAATACATTTTATTATAATGAATATCATATTTTTGTATATTATTAGACATGTAGAATACATTTTATTATAATGAATATCATATTTTTGTATATTATTAGACACGTAGAATACATTTTATTATAATGAATATCATATTTTTGTATATTATTAGACATAGAATACATTTTATTGTAATGAATATCATATTTGTGTATATTATTAGACATGTAGAATACATTTTATTATAATGAATATCATATTTTTGTATATTATTAGACGTAGAATACATTTTATTATAATGAATATCATATTTTGGTATATTATTAGACGTAGAATACATTTTATTATAATGAATATCATATTTTTGTATATTATTAGATATGTAGAATACATTTTATTATAATGAATATCATATTTTTGTATATTATTAGACATGTAGAATACATTTTATTATAATGAATATCATATTTTTGTATATTATTAGTCATGTAGAATACATTTTATTATAATGAATATCATATTTTTGTATATTATTAGACATGTAGAATACATTTTATTGTAATGAATATCATATTTTTGTATATTATTAGACATGTAGAATACATTTTATTGTAATGAATATCATATTTTTGTATATTATTAGATGTAGAATACATTTTATTGTAATGAATATCATATTTTTGTATATTATTAGACATGTAGAATACATTTTATTATAAAATAAAAATGATTTCTTATTTTAGACATATTTTGTTATAATTAATATTATAATTTTAGTTTCTCATATTTTATTATACATATTCAGAATTATTTAGCTATAATACACACCATATTTAATTTTTATATAAAATTACAAATATTTAGAATACATTTTGTAATAATTAACACCATCTTTTTAATATTTTCTTTCACATATTTACAAAAAAATTATGTTATAATGAATAATATGTTTTTATTTTTTATATTTTATTACACACATTAATAACACATTTTTGTTATTAAAAATATAATTTTTTATTATACACATAATTCATATAGTTTTGCGGTAGCCTTTATTTCGAGTGTGTTCTGGTGTGTTTGCGCTTACCATGATCGAATGTCTTTCGTGTTGCATTCTCTTCAGCATCGACTCTGACTCCGCCTCCATCATATACGCCACAGGAGACAGGAAGCCCGGACTGGGCGGGGGTGGCGTGAGAGGAAGTGATGTCAGACCATTGTGTCCGATCATGTGATTAAAGAACGGGAAGCTGCCGAACATTGTGCTCCCGAACAGCGGCGACACCGCATAGGCCCCGCCCACCTGCTGCTGGGTGGGAGGAGTCAGTCTCTTAAACACGCCCTCGCGATGCGTTAAGTTGCCGTTACACGTCGGATACCGCGGCACGACCGGAAGCGCTTTGGGAATGGACAAGTCTAAAGGTTCGCTCTGGGTGTGGTTTGGTTGCCGTGGCGACGTGTTGATTGACAGGTCCAAGTCGGGAGGAGAGCCGAAGCGTGAGCCAATGGGATGCTGGCGTTTGGGTAAAGTAGGCGACGTGTGTTTTTTTTTCAGATTTGGGCTTTCTTCGCTCGGCCAGCGGTTATCCAGTTGCGCAGGTGTCGGTAAAGGCACGAGGATCTGCTGCGGCACAGACTGCCAAGACGCCCGCTGCGGCGACGACAGCTCTCTATAAGGCGCGTGATTGGTTGTGGGTGAAGTTTGGGCGTCGTACGTCCGAGAGAAGTTTTCAGTTTTCGCTTGTTTCTCGTCTCTCACCTCCCTCCGCAGCAGATCCTGCAGCAGATGCTCGAATTTGCTGCGCGACTGGAGCAGCGGCAGAAGCGTTGTGCCCTTAAACACACCCGTCCTCAGCGCCAGATCCTCCGCCGGGTCCCACGAGCGGCTCAGGACGGGAACGGATGACTCCAGCGGGAACCGAGAGCCCTTTCTCCGGCCGACAGCAGGGGGCGATGTGGGCGAGGGGAAGAGGTACGCAGGATGGCCGTTATAATGAGTCGCGCCGCCGCCGCCGCTTAGGCACTTCTTACTGCTGAGGTGCGAGCTGTAGGAGCCCGAGTGACTGAAGCGCTTCTTACAGTTCGAGCATTCATACGGCTTCTCACCTGCACAGGAGAGACACAGATGTGACATAATTAAGGCTGCAACACCATTAATCGCATTCAAAGTAAAAGTTTGTTTACATACTGTATGTGTGTGTACTGTGTATATATATTAGGTATATATAAATAAACACATATTGTATATATTTTCAAAGAAAATTTGAAAACGATAAAAAAAATTATACAATGTGTCATAAGCAGCACAGCTATATTTGTAGCAATAGACAACAATACATTGTATGAGTCAAAAGTATACATTTTTATTTTATGCCAAAAATCATTAGATATTAAGATCATGTTCCATGAAGATATTTAGTACATTTTCTACCTTAAATATATATAAAAAAATAATTTTTGATTTGTAATATGCATTGCTAAGAACTTAATTTGAACAACTTTAAAGATGATTTTCTCAATATTTAGATTTTTTTGCACCCTCAGATTCCAGATTTACAAATATTGTCCAAACCATACATCAATGGAAATATTATTTATTCAGCTTTCAGATGATACATACATTTAAATTTAAAAAAATTGACACTTATGACTGGTTTTGTGCTCAATGGTCACATATGTGTATGTGTACTATGTATATTTATTATGTATATATATAAATAGACACACATAAATGCATATATTTAAAAAAATATTTGTATTGCAAAGCGATTAATTGCGATTAATCGCATTCAAAATAAACGTTTTTGTTTACATACTATATATGTGTGTGTGTGTGTACTGTGTATACTTATTATGTATATATAAATACACGCACATATGTATGTTTTAAAACATTTTTTTAATGCAAAATGATTAATCGCGATTAATCACAATCAGAATAAAGTTTATGTTTACAAACTATGTGCCAGATTTACTAACAGCATGCGCCAACGCAAACCAGATTTTACTAAAGACGCAAAAAGGCATGAAACAGTTATTTTTGCACCTGACCTTATTGAATATGCATTTGTAGGAGTTTCCCTTTCAGACCCAAAATTTATGGGAGGAGAGTATTAAAACGAATCCCACAATGAGATTTACTAACGTTTGCGCTCGTCAAGTTACTGGTATTTGCGACATTATTTAACGCCCGATAAAAGCACATCTTAAACTCTTTTGCGCTCGAAGCGGCTGCTATTATTGTTGCAGAGAACAGAGAGCGTGTGGCAGAAGGGACTAGATTTGTTCCACATGTATTAATTTATTTTGAATGCCAGAAGAACACATTATACAAACATATCGTTTGCCAAGACATGTTATTTTTAGTTTGCTTCAGTTAATAAAAGATGACTTGGAATACAATCAACTACGACACAATACCAGATCTATTAAAACTTCTATCAAACCTTCTTTTTTTGGCGTCTCAACCATTTATTGATGTTTTTATGAACTGTGGATTCTTTATTCTTTATTTGTGACTATGCTAATTTGCGCTGCGGTTGGTATATTGCATTAGTCGTGTGTAAATGAGATGTTGGTCTGTGTTCGTTAGCTTGCGTCGTCAGTCGTCACCTGCAGAAATGTCCTCGCCCTCCGGCGCTGTTTTGGATTTACACTCTCGCACTAATCTGCCCTGTTTAGTCAAACTGGCCCATAGACGTTTATTATCATCGATTATTGATGAATCTGTCAAGAAATGTTCAGGTCACATGGAAGCCCATTTATCATGCTTTTTCTAAATCATAATTCTGACATAGAATTTTGAAATTTTGACAGACAAAATTCTAACAAAAATGTACTTTTATGTCAAAATTCTGACTTATGTTATAATTTGTACTTTTTATCTCAAAACTATGTTTTTTTTTTAATAATTATGATTTACCAAAGCATGATCTTTCCCTATGTGGCATAGCATCTCATAATTTCAACATATAATGTCTATAATTCTGATTTTATGTCAATTATTTACCAAAGCATGACTGTTTTATTAATAATTTGGTTTTCTTATGTGGCAGAAATGGGCTTCCACACATTTCACTCCAATTTCAAATATATATTTTCTTATTTGAACTATTTATTATACTAATAAGATGTATTGCATTAATATCTAATTCATATCTAATATCTAATTAATATCTTGTAATTTTATTATTATTATAACAGCAAATGTAACCCCCTAAAATAAATAAACAAATAAAAAAACAAAACAAAATTGTGTCTGGACAGGATAATTATCACTTCTTTAAAAATAACAATATTTTTTGGACATTATTTTTAGGCAATTAGGCTAATTTTCATAACTTGAAAAACAACAATATGTTTATTTATGTATTTTTAACCTTATTTTTGGAGGCAATCAGGGTCGTTTTCATTACTTTAAAAATAACAATATATTTGGACATCATAATTTTTTAAGCAATTAGTGTAATTTTCATTTTTACCTTTTTTACTTTTTTTTGGCATTTAGACTAATTTTCATTACTTTAAAAACAGCAATATATTTACATGACAATAAAGACTTTGGCAGATAAATGTGCTTAATTGCTTAAAAAAATCCCAGCACATCAGAGAAATCCCATCAGTCCTTTATTTACTTTATGCACGATCTGATTTGTGGTAATATATGAGGGTTATGTCTTAGTGAGACTCCTTCTGCAGAATCCCTCGACCCGCTTTGCTCGAGTCTCTTACCGCTGTGAATGCGCAGGTGCTCTTTGAGGTGATGCTTGTATTTAAAGGCCTTTCCACACTGACTGCACTTGAACTTTCGGCTCTCCAGACCGGGCTCAGACGTGGAGTTCTGGAAGACACGTGCAGTCATGAGCATGCTGTGTTTCTGTATGTGTGTGGTTAGTTATGCGCGTACGCGTCTGATGTCAGCACCTGGCTGTGGAGGGTCAGGTGTCGCTCCATCTGAGCGCGGTACGGTGTACTGAATCCACACAGAGGACAAGCGCTGTCTCCTCCATCCCGGTCCTGACAGAACTTCATGTGTTCCTGCAGAGACGCGTCGCGCCGGTGCGTCTCGGGGTTTAGGGCTCCACCGTCTGCACAGAGAGATTCCCGTCACTTTTTGTTTTGGGATTCATCTTTAAATAAATAAACAGTCATAATTCAGTTTTTCAGTAGAAAGGAAGAATTCAATCAGGTTTGACATCCGAGGGAACACATTTAGGATATAAAAACATTTCTGAAACGGTGAAATGTCCAGTGATTATAATGTTACTTAAAGTCTACAAAAACATTTCTAACAACACTGTTATTTTTCCTCAAAATATGAAAAATGTAGTTTTTTTTAAGAATGTAAAAATGTAGTTTTCTTCTTGTGATTGTAATGTTATTTAAAGGTTACAAAAACATTTCTCAGAAAAATCTACTAATGTTATTTTTACCCAAAATATGTTTTTTTATATTCTAAGAGCATTAAAATATCCAGTTTTCGTTGTGTTTCTAATGTTATTTAAATTTTACAAAAATATTTCTTAGAATTTTAGCCAAAATTAATTGAACATTTATTTCTAATACAGTGCAGTTTTCTTGTCATGATTTATTTTAAATGTTACATAAATGTTTT
This sequence comes from Schizopygopsis pylzovi, assembly GCA_027422435.1. NCBI lineage: Eukaryota > Metazoa > Chordata > Actinopteri > Cypriniformes > Cyprinidae > Schizopygopsis > Schizopygopsis pylzovi. Next base: position 1,059,119 of record CM049830.1, on the reverse strand, counting down.
CTTACAACATTCTACTGACATTATTTTTACCCACAAATATAACGTTATTTGAATGTTAAAAAGTCAGTTTTCTTGCAGCGATTGTAACATTATTGACATGTTTTAGAACATTCAGGTAACAGAAGGACGTTTCTCAGAATCTTGATCCGAGAACATTTCTCTCCGTGTTATTAGAACGTTCATCAAATACTAATAACGCTTTAAGAAAGTTCCATAAACATTACCAAGCATTTATATCACTTTTAATAAACGCTGCCTGTTAGCTGGGATGAGGGGAGTGAATGATGACAGAATGATCATTTTTGGGTGAATCATTTCTTTAAAGTCGTCATGAAATGCAGAATCAATAGGTTATTGATATTTATTTTACACATATGAGAAGTTTTTATAGTAAAAATGCAGTAAAAGGTTTCGAGAGAGAAATGTAATGCTCATTTCATATGCAAAGATGTCAGCCAATCACAGCAGTGGGCGTTTACATTGAAGACACGCCCCTTCCATTCAACCGTTTCTTTCTCAAATGACCATTTATATCTAAAGTTGGACTGCTTTTAATGGAAAACATATGTTAATTTACACATATGAGAAGTTGTTATAGTAAAAACAGATTTTTTTTTGAGAGATAGAAATCCACATGCAATGCTCATTTCATATGCAAAGATGTCAGCCAATCATAGCAGACTTCATTACATCGAAGTCCCACAGAAGACACGCCCCTTCCAATCGACCATTTCTTTCTAAAATGACCATTTATATCTACATTTTGAATGTTTTAAATGAAAAACCACACACTAGTAATTTACACACTTGAGATGTTGTTAAAGTAAAAGCACCAGAAATATATTTTTTGAGAGAAATCCACATGTAATGCTCATTTCATATGCAAAGATCTCAGCCAATCATAGAAGTGGGCGTTTACATTGAAGTCCCACAGAAGACACGCCCCTTCCAATCGATCCATTTCTTTCTAAAATGACCATTTATATCTACATTTTGAATGTTTTAAATGAAAAACCACACACTAGTAATTTACACACTTGAGATGTTGTTAAAGTAAAAGCACAGAAATATATTTTTTGACAGAAATCCACATGTAATGCTCATTTCATATGCAAAGATCTCAGCCAATCATAGAAGTGGGTGTTTATATTGAAGTCCCACAGAAGACACGCCCCTTCCAATCAACCATTTCTTTCTAAAATGACCATTTATATCTAAATTTGGACTGTTTTTAGTGAAAAATCATACTCGGGTTATAATTACACCCCAGGACACAATGTAAAATCATTAAAAAAACAGAATTGACAAGCTCTACTAGTTGACCTTTGCCCTCGGGCGACTCGTGTTCTCCGGGTGACCAGCAGACGGGCGACATATCGCCGTGAACGGCGTCTAAATGGTACGAGCTGACGGATCCGTTGTGTTGTTGTGTATGAATCGGGCTGAGCAGATCGTAATGCGGAGCGCCGTCCATCACACGAGCGTCAGCCGGACCTGAAAGAGACACGTGCAGCAACATTATCATTATTAAACATGCTGAAAGATTAATAAACATTAGTGTCATATTAAAGTTTAAAAACGTGTACTTTTATCTAAAGATGATATATGTGACCCTGGACCACAATATACAACATTTCAAAAATTAAATAATATTTCCATTGATGTATGGTTTGGACAATATTTGAGAATCTGAGGGTGCAAAAAAATCTAAATATTGAGAAAATCATCTTTAAAGTTGTTCAAATGAAGTTCTTAGCAATGCATATTACTAATCAAAAATTATGTTTTGATATATTTATGGTAGGAAATGTACTAAATATCTTCATGGAACATGATTTTAATATCCAATGATTTTTGGCATAAAAGAACAATTATAAATTTGACTCATACAATGTATTGTTGGCTATTGCTACAAATATAGCTGATTTTTGGCATAAAATTAAAATGTGTAAATATTACTTAAATGTACTGTTTTTAAATGACATTTTTAATATTTGAGGAGAATATTATGCCATAAAGGCTTGCTTTTATTTAGTCCAATATCAATTCGTTTTAACTTTACATCAAGTCAGTGCTAAAAGTAATATGTTTGCATGTTTATATTAACATTATATTCATTTAAAAGTTGAAATAACAAAAAGATAATCTGCATGCAATTAAAAAAACACAATACAAATTTATAAAGTAAACAAACATTAAAGTACAAAAAAACTTAATTTATATAGTTTATATATATTTTAATATTTAATTTGATATTTTTTGTATTAAATATAATCAAAGAATAATTACAAAAGATAACAATAGAAGCAAATAATAAAAAAACAATGAAAACATTTTCAACTTAAATCTTTTCTGGTCTGGCATGATTTAGTCCAGATTAAACACAAATAAACATCTTTAAGTATTTGTCCGACTGTATTATATATATATATATATAAACGCTGTTTGTCTTATTATAGCTTACATCGCAGTTATTAGACTCCTTATATCAGCTTGTTATCTTTCATGCAGATTCTCTGTGATTCTCACAAATGAAATACGGAGGATGCTTCGGCTTGAAGAGAAAATGTCTCGAGAAGTCCTCGCTTGAAAGCAATAAGAGTAAAACACAAGCATCAAACACGGCGCGGCGCGGCGACGCAGGACCAGCGCTCAAACGTTTGCAGATGTTGGCACGGGCTTTCCAGCGCTCTCCTTCTCTCATGTGGCCGTGGAAGAGTCCACGCTGTAAATAGTCTGGTGTAGGCGAACTCTGAGCGTTTGATCTCGGAGAGAAACGCTCACACGCTCAGTTTTGATTTCGGAGGAGAACCGTCACCTCGTTTGATGTGAGGAAACATTACGAGGCTTGATGAGTTCTCAGACTCATTACACTTAAACTCTTAAATGTGTCATGTCTGTACTGTGTGAAGCTGACGTGAATGTAGGCCGCTCACTCATCTTTCTTATCTTCCTCATCACATCTGATGAGTTTAAGTCAAAGTTATGAATACTACGTAGTACAGATCTCTTCAAGGGTGAGGAAAACACTAAACATGGGTTTTAATGTCACTTATGCATACTACTTACTGAATATTGCATACTAAGTATGCATACTGCAATTAAATGTGAAACACTACATGACCTCAATATGAGAATAGCACCCGGTCGTTATTAAGGTACATTTGTTTTTAATTTTTTTATTTAACATTTTCGTGTTTTTGTATGGAATTAGTTCTATAGGGTGAGAAAAACTAATTGGTTACTTTAGGTTACTTTGTTCAGAACACAATCCTGTGCATCGTATCAAGGATGGAAAAGCAACTAATGTCATTTTAGGTCGCTTTAGGCTGTTCGGAATTAAATCCTACTTTATTACTCACTGAATACTGCACGCCAAGTATGCATACTGTTATTTTCTGACATGTGAAATAGTACATGACCTCAGTATGAGAATGGCATCCAGTCATCTTTATTAAAATACGTTTTTTGTTATTTTGCATTTTAAGTTTTTGTACTTAGTATGGACCAGTTCTAGGGCGAGAAAACAATGTGGGGTTTTAATGTCAAAAATATTTAACTTCATTTTTATTTTTTTAACTTTGTTCAAAACACAATCCTATAGACCCTTTCAAGGGTGAGAAAAACACTAAAACCAGGTTTTAATGTAACTTTATGCAATCCTAGCATACTACTGAATACTGCATACTGCATAGACATACTGCATACTACATAGGCATACTGCATACTACATAGGCATACTGCATACTACATAGACATACTGCATACTACATAGGCATACTGCATACTACATAGGCATACTGCATACTACATAGGCATACTGCATTCTACATAGGCATACTGCATACTACATAGACATACTGCATACTACATAGGCATACTGCATACTACATAGACATACTGCTAGAAAACATGAGAAACAGTATGCAACAGTATTGTGCTACATTGCTGTCCCATGTACTCAACATGAGTCAACAAGTATTAAAAAATACTTTTTAGTTTGCATTTATAATTTTTGTACTTATTACAGACCAGTTCAAGGGTGCGAAAAACACTAAATGTTTTTAAAACTAGGTTTTAATGCCACTTTAAATCCCTTTGTTCAGAATCCAATCATAGCATACTACTTACTAAATACTACACACTAAGTATGCACACTGCTATTTTCTAACCAAAACATAATAAGTGAAACAGTAAGCAGTATGCAACAATTTCAGACAGTAGTATGCTACATTGTTGTCACATAACATATCATTTTATTTTAGTACTTAGTATGGACAAGCTCAAGGATGAGAAAAAACACTTTATGTTGATCATTAAAAAATAATAATTAAATGCATTTTATTCATTATTTAAATGTATATTTGATATTTTTTCTCATCATATCTTCTATTATTTTCTATAAGTAATACAAGGCGGTAAACAGCATACTGTAGTATGCTACATTGTTGTCACATGACCTCAACATGTACGAGTAGCATATAAAATAATGAGAGTTTGTTGCTCTTTCATGTTGAGGTCATGTGACAACAATGTAGCATGCTACACTAGTATGATCACACTGTGTAGTGTACTTCATACAGCTTCTTTGTTAAAACGGTTCTTGATGTTTCATTATAGGTTCTGTTCTGGAGTCTAAAAAGGATTCTCCTGTAAAAGCCTGTTTTTGGTTTTAATTGTAGTCGTTGTTTTGTGTGAAGTGCCGGCTGGAGTGACTTACAGTGTTCAGGGTCTGCGGCCGGGATTTTGAGCGGCGTGGTTTCGGTGTCGGCCCAGCTCTCCGCACACGGGACGGGACTGCCGGGCTCCGTGCCCTCGCTGGGCGTCAGACTGACTTTATCCTGAGCATCTGTGCTGTCCAGAACCTCCATCCCCCAAACACTGCCCTCATCCTCGCCCTCAGAGCCCAGGCAGCGCTCCAGCTCCCCTGAGAAACACAGCATTCACAATCAATATACCAATAAAGTGCATCTAAAACTGATCACCCGTGATCTAACGAACGACTTCACACGGACCTCACAATCAATATACCAATAGAGTGCATCTAAAACTGATCACACGTGATCTAACGAACGACTTCACACGGACCTCACAATCAATATACCAATAAAGTGCATCTAAAACTGATCACCCGTGATCTAACGAACGACTTCACACGGACCTCACAATCAATATACCAATAAAGTGCATCTAAAACTGATCACCCGTGATCTAACGAACGACTTCACACGGACCTCACAATCAATATACCAATAGAGTGCATCTAAAACTGATCACCCGTGATCTAACGAACGACTTCACACGGACCTCACAATCAATATACCAATAAAGTGCATCTAAAACTGATCACACGTGATCTAACGAACGACTTCACACGGACCTCACAATCAATATACCAATAGAGTGCATCTAAAACTGATCACACGTGATCTAACGAACGACTTCACAGACTTTATTATCTTTGCTCAATATCTCATTCTGACTATTGTGTAAGTTTAAAATGAAATGCATCACAAAAATGTGAATTATGTATTAATTGTAAATAATGTTGTATTATTTTTGCTCAATATCTAATGTGATTTTTATAATAAATAAAACATTGCATTGCAAAAATAGCTCGGAAATGGATCACACTTGATCTGATTAATGACATTCACAAATGTTTCGGTACTAATCAATTTATATTTTCATTTATTAACTTGGAAATAATATGAATTTATTACCTCTACTCTATATCTAATTCTGTTTAATGTGAAAGTGAAATCTAAAAACAAACTGCATTGCAAAAATAGCTTTGAAATAGATAACATTCACACATTAAATGTCATTATTATTATTATTTTTCCATTTTTAATTTTTGCACAGACCTATTCAAAGGAGAGAAAAACACTTAATGGTTTTAAATGTCACTTTGTTCATAAAATACTGCTTAAGACTGCATATTAAGTACATACTGCTCTTCTCTCTCTCTCTCTGTATATATATATATATATATGTGTGTGTGTGTGTGTGAAACAGTATGCAATATGCAACGATTTTAGAAAACAGTATTTATTTATCATTTTGTTATTGTATACATTATTTATTAATTTGGAAATAACTATAGGACTCAAAAAATGTAACAAATTAAAAAAATAATACAAATAACAACAATTAGCGTTGATCCCAGCATTACATGGAAAGAGCTGCAGGAATGTAATATAAGCTGACTGACAGTTTTAACCTTAGATGTCTGTCAAAGGGTTAAGATTAAGATCTTGTGAAAAAAAACTGTTAACATTAAACGGAAAAGATAAAAAAACATGACGTGTGAAGTTCTCTAAAAGCACAAGAGCAACGGTTTTAAAAAGCATATGAGTGAAAATTAAATTCATGTCAGTAAAGGCTTTTGAAATGATTCCTGTAGCATTAGATATATGAATTAATGCTCATGCACACACAAACACACACACAGACACACACACAGACACACACACACACACACACAAACACACACACACACACACACACAGAC
>CM049830.1:1045105-1047605 GCA_027422435.1 Schizopygopsis pylzovi | reverse complement strand
GTAGCTTTATTTCTGGGTCAAGAGCCCAGTGTGTTTGACTGAATACTGTCTCGGTGTATGAGGAGGAATAACGGCTCCGCAGACACGGGGACTACATGTAAACTCGATTCGCATCACACCCTTTTGAATTAATTCATAAAATAATTATACTGATTGTGACTTTTAATTATACTGATTAGTTCATTATGATTATTTCATTTTATATACATTGCATTCACTTGTTTAATTAAATAATTAAATCATTACACTGATTATAATATTATATTGATTGATATTTGATTATATTATTTAATTACACACACACACACACACATATACACATACAAATACATATATATCATTCTAATTATTTAATTATCTAGATTAAATTATATATTGCAATATTATCATATTTATTATTATCATACATATTATTTATATTATTATATTCATGTACATAATTTCTCTCTCACACACACACAATAATTATGTTATGATTATTTCATATATATAATATATATATATATTATACATATATGTGCGTGTGTGCGTGTGTGTGTTGTTGTTGTTGTGTGTGTGTGTGTGTGTGTTGTGCGTGTGTGTTTGTGTGTGGTGTGTGTGTTGTTGTTGTGTGTGTGTGTGTGTGTGTTTGTGTGTGTGTGTGTGTGTGTGTGGTGGTACATTGCAGTCACTTATTTAATAAAATAATAAAATAATTACACTGATTATAATATTATATTGATTGACATCTGATTATATTATATCATCCACACACACACACACACACACACACACACACACACACACTCTAATTATTTAATTATATTAATAAAATGATATACTGCAATATTATACTATGATATTTATTTATCATTATTATTTCATAATAATTATTTATATTATTATTTATTTCATACACACTCACAGACACACACACACACACACACACACACACACACACACACACACACACACACACACACACAAAAACATTATAATTATTTATGAAATTTCATATTATGAAAGGGCATGCATTCACACCAGGCCTTAGTGGTGTCCATACATGCAACTGAATCTATCCTCTTAACACGCATCATAATGAACCATCTGAAGGAAGACACATAAATATTTAAAAAAGCAGTTGTATACGTTGGTCTTGAACATCACAGATGCGTATCTCGTGTAGTGAGAATGAATGCCATACATCATCTCTAGCTGAAGAATATATATATATATATAAGCAACATCAAGAATCATCTGAAGGAAGAGCACAGAGCTAAACTGATGTAAAAAGCAGATCATGTGATACGTTTGAGATCTCTTCTGAAACACCAAACAAGCGAATCCTTCCTTTGATTTGTGTTTAGACGACTCAGTGGAGATATTTAACTGATATTTGCTTGTGTCTGAGATATAACAGTGTTTTCAGAGTGTGTGGGAAGCTTTCACAGCGCCTCCATCAAACGTGTGTTTGTGTCCCAGACGTAGTATCAGTTCCAGGTCAGATGCATCATGGGAACCCGTACGACAAATCACTAATGATCCTCCGAGACAGCAGGGAGATTAACGGAGAGCAAACGAGTCTCTTCAGAAGAGATCTCAATAACTGACTCATTTGTGCTTCACCTCGGGGACTTTAGGAGAAGCATCTGAAACCAAGCTGATCACATCTTTCCTCTAGTAATATTGTAGTGATCGTTTATGTATTTGTATGTTTAAATGGAGTAGCTTCTTTCTTCTCATCAGTACACTTCAGAAATAAAGGTACAAACGCTGTCACTGGGCCGGTACCTGTTCAAAAGATACATTTTTGATACCTTAAAGGTACATATTAGTACTTAAAGTGTACATAATAGATACAACAGAGAACCTTTTGAAAAGATACTGACCCAGTGACAGCTTTTGTACCTTTATTTCTGAGAGTGTAATTCTAGACATTGCTTGTTAAACAGTTTATTATAACACAAATAAAAGTATCTGATCACTTCTTAAAGTGTGCTTTCTGTTCATTAACCGCACTGTTTGTGTCTCAAAGCGCTTGAATCAGGTGTTTAGTGAAGGTGACCAGCTGTGGAGAATCACATTAACTAGCAGTAGCAATCACTAACTAACCACTAACCACACGGACTGCTGTCTGGTGCTTCAGCTTAAAACCCAACCAATGCGGCCCTCTCTGTGAAATCCAGGATAAAGTCTCACAATATAATTATGAGATAACGAGCATCAACGTTTGATTTCACTGTGATATCAATCTTCTCACGCAGTAAATATTAAAGAAATCAATATTACATTTCCACAGATTGTTCTCCACCTTATGAAGCATGATTTTATAGCAGTTAAACTAATATTTTAGTTTAAATGATTTTGTTTTTAAAGTGTTCCTTACAATAAATGACATGATATTTACATTTATGCGTTTGGGAAATGCTTGTACCCAAAGCGGCTTGCATTGCATCTATATTTAATATATAAAAGCATCATTCATTCATACATTTGATCAGTTCATGTTCCCGAGGAATCG
>CM049830.1:1015105-1035105 GCA_027422435.1 Schizopygopsis pylzovi | reverse complement strand
TGTGCGTGTGTCTGTGTATCTGTGTGTGTGTGTCTCTCTGTGTGTGTGTGTCTCTCTGTGTGTGTGTGTGTGTGTGTGTGTGTGTGTGTCTGCGTGCCTGTGTGTGCCTGTGTGTGCGTGTGTGTGTGTGTGTTTGCGTGCGTGCGTGCGTGCGTGCGTGCTGTGTCTGTGTGTGTGTGTGTGTGTGTGTGTCCACAGATATTATTACAACAATATTATACGTTTAAAATATTATTTGGAATTATACATTCTGTTATGTTACATTACTGTGTTAAATGTATTTTTAATTTGTTTAAGTCATAATTATTTATTAATAAATAAAAAAGTATTTATTATTTGTTTATATTTATTTAATGAATTTAAGCAATGTACATTTATTCTAATCAATTTGTTATTTAGTTACATTTTATTTGTTAATATTTATTTATTGTAAACATTTTTACACAGTTTCTTTTCAACTCTTCTGAACGCTTGTTAAAATCGCTGCACTTGACACCTAGCATGATTTTGAAAATTGCATGATATTACTACTTGCATTTATGATTACAATTATGATTTCTGTTCATAATGGTGCATGCACGTTTGCTGACGGGTGTCAGATTAAACTAATATTCTGTAATGAACACGTGCTGCTTTCAAACTCAGTGACGAACACAACAGGACGGACTATTAAACGCCTTCCTTTAATTTAATGAGTGTTTCATTTAAAGCATCTGACTGGGATGTGACTGAAAGTCAAGTCTAAAAAATGATGGAGACAAGATGCTGAACACTCACTGATGAATCGTTCACAGTTAGGAGAGTTTATGGGATTGATTTCATGTATGAACTAAAGGGAACGACAGGAATGTAATGTGTTTTTGTTACCACATGACTATAAGAAGAAGTCGATCCAGGACAAAACCAAATAAAAACTTCTAGTTAAGACGAGCTATTCCATTACGTATGACCTCTGTGTGTGTGTGTGTGTGTGTGTGTGTGTGTAAATTGAGCATGGCAGTTCGCTACCACAAGACGCAAACAGGCAAACAGACTTTACTCAGCAAAGATACACTGTTTACAGCCCTGTCAGTCCATCACGACACATTGCACACAAACAAAACTCTCTACGGGTGTATGCGCTTGTGTGTTTACCGTGGTGGGTGAACTCTGTGTGTGTGTGTGTGTGTGTGTGTGTGTTTTAAGCGGCCAGTGCTGTATAGGTGTGTGTTTATCTCTATTCTGACAAGCAAACAACAACATCAACACCGCAGACGCATCAGTTAGGTGAGTATCAGCGATTCGTCCTGTGTTAAAGCATGGCGCAAGTCAACTGTTTACTTCACAAACCGTCGTCTAACTTCAAACACAAACCCACAGGAAAATGTTATCGCTTAGAGCTCTTTTAAAGCTCGGGAGACTGAATGCACTGAAATGCTTCTCCAACATCTCATCAAGAGAAATAGAAAATAGACAGAAACACAGCCTCCATTTGCTCTACATTCAATAACTGCCTTTCTGATTATTCTGCCTCAAAATTCCCAAATACAAATGCCAAAGCAATTTAATGCTGCAGGACATTTTAAGTGAGTTTCTGTTTTTTATAAGACGCTGTACTTAATGTGACCGAAGCTGAACATCTGAGTCCCAGCAGCGGCCACACACAGACATGACCCGAGGAAACGCATGTAAACCACAGCCTCTCACGCACGCGTTTAACACACGCTTAACATGCATGAGAACTGTACTGAGAAATTCAACTTTTCCTGTTTTAATTAAACCAGAGCTGATGATGATGCTCAGCTAATGAAAATATGTTCCCATTAAGTTATGAAAACGTATTCATGAAAGTTTTTGGGAATGTTAAGTAAAAAAAAAATGTCTTGGTTATACGAACGTTAAGGAAACATTCCATTTCATCATTTTGCAAACATTATGGGAATGTTACTTTTAATTGTTCCCTAAACATTCTGAAAACAAACTGTAACATTTAAAAAACGTTACACAAACGTCCAACTAAAACGTTTCAGAAATAGTGTTTTTGTGTTACAAAATGTGTTAAGAACATTATTAAAGGCCAGATAACTCTAAAGGAAAATTCTATTAAAATTACTAGAGCTTTACTTATCATAACATGGAGAGAACCTTGCCAGCACGTTCTGAGAACGGTAAACACAGTACAACATACGGCAGAGATTTAATATGAAAATTACATAAATGTTTTGTACCCTGCCCCCTCTACTCTTCACATTGTTTATCGAACCCCTGGGGCAGTGGATCAGGGAAAATAAAAAAATAAAGGGTATTAACATCAAAGGCGACGAGCATAAAATAGCACTATTAGCACTATTGGTGTTTCTAAAGGATCCAGGAGTCAATGGTTAGCAACGGGCTGAGCTATGGGAAACATTACAAACTTTTGGTGTGTGGTGTGTGGTGAGTGCATACACTTGATCGTCTCTATGACTCGCTCTCCTCTCCACCTGTAGCTGGTGTGTGGTGAGAGCATACACTTGATTGTCTCTATGACTCTCTCTCCTCTCCACCTGTAGCTGGTGTGTGGTGAGCGCATACACTTGATCGTCTCTATGTCTCTCTCTCCTCTCCACCTGTAGCTGGTGTGTGGTGAGAGCATACACTTGATTGTCTCTATGACTCTCTCTCCTCTCCACCTGTAGCTGGTGTGTGGCGAGCGCATACACTTGATCGTCTCTATGTCTCTCTCTCCTCTCCACCTGTAGCTGGTGTGTGGTGAGCGCATACACTTGATCGTCTCTATGTCTCTCTCTCCTCTCCACCTGTAGCTGGTGTGTGGTGAGAGCATACACTTGATTGACTCTATGACTCTCTCTCCTCTCCACCTGTAGCTGGTGTGTGGTGAGCGCATACACTTGATTGTCTCTATGTCTCTCTCTCTCTCCACCTGTAGCTGGTGTGTGGTGAGAGCATACACTTGATCGTCTCTATGTCTCTCTCTCCTCTCCACCTGTAGCTGGTGTGTGGTGAGCGCATACACTTGATTGTCTCTATGTCTCTCCACCTGTAGCTGGTGTGTGGTGAGCGCATACACTTGATTGTCTCTATGTCTCTCTCTCCTCTCCACCTGTAGCTGGTGTGTGGTGAGCGCATACACTTGATTGTCTCTATGACTCTCTCTCCTCTCCACCTGTAGCTGGTGTGTGGTGAGCGCATACACTTGATTGTCTCTATGACTCTCTCTCTCTCCACCTGTAGCTGGTGTGTGGTGAGCGCATACACTTGATTGTCTCTATGTCTCTCTCTCCTCTCCACCTGTAGCTGGTGTGTGGTGAGCGCATACACTTGATTGTCTCTATGACTCTCTCTCCTCTCCACCTGTAGCTGGTGTGTGGTGAGCGCATACACTTGATTGTCTCTATGCTCTCTCTCCTCTCCACCTGTAGCTGGTGTGTGGTGAGCGCATACACTTGATTGTCTCTATGACTCTCTCTCCTCTCCACCTGTAGCTGGTGTGTGGTGAGCGCATACACTTGATTGTCTCTATGACTCTCTCTCCTCTCCACCTGTAGCTGGTGTGTGGTGAGCGCATACACTTGATTGTCTCTATGTCTCTCTCTCCTCTCCACCTGTAGCTGGTGTGTGGTGAGCGCATACACTTGATTGTCTCTATGACTCTCTCTCCTCTCCACCTGTAGCTGGTGTGTGGTGAGCGCATACACTTGATTGTCTCTATGACTCTCTCTCCTCTCCACCTGTAGCTGGTGTGTGGTGAGCGCATACACTTGATTCGTCTCTATGTCTCTCTCTCCTCTCCACCTGTAGCTGGTGTGTGGTGAGCGCATACACTTGATTGCTCTATGACTCTCTCTCCTACTCCACTGTAGCTGTGTGTGCTGTGTGAGACGCATACACTTGATTGTCTCTATGTACTACTCTCTCTCCACCTGTAGCTGGTGTGTGGTGAGCGCATACACTTGATGGATCTCTATGACTCAGTACTCTCCTCTCCACCTGTAGCTGGAAATGTGTGGTGAGCGCATACACTTTGATTGTCTCTAATGAATTCTTCTCGCACCTGTAGCTGGTGTGTGGTGAGCGCATACACTGTGATTGTCTACTATGTCTCTCTCTCCTCTCCACCTGTAGCTGGTGTGTGGTGAGCGCATACACTTGATTGTCTCTATGACTCTCTCTCTCTCTCCACCTGTAGCTGGTGTGTGGTGAGCGCATACACTTGATTGTCTCTATGACTCTCTCTCTCTCCACCTGTAGCTGGTGTGTGGTGAGCGCATACACTTGATTGTCTCTATGACTCTCTCTCCTCTCCACCTGTAGCTGGTGTGTGGTGAGCGCATACACTTGATTGTCTCTATGACTCTCTCTCCTCTCCACCTGTAGCTGGTGTGTGGTGAGACGCATACACTTGATTGTCTCTATGACTCTCTCTCTCCACCTGTAGCTGTGTGTGTGGTGAGCGCATACACTTGATTGTCTCTATGACTCTCTCTCCTCTCCACCTGTAGCTGGTGTGGGGTGAGCGCATACACTTGATTGTCTCTATGACTCTCTCTCCTCTCCACCTGTAGCTGGTGTGTGGTGAGCGCATACACTTGATTGGCTCTTTGACTCTCTCTCCTTTACATTTACATTTACATTTATGCATTTAGCAGACGCTTTTATCCAAAGCGACTTACAATTACATTCAGGTTATACATTTTCATTAGTACATGTGTTCCCTGGGAATCGAACCCACAACCTTTTGCGCAACTGACGCAATGCTCTACCACTGAGCCACAGAGGAACTCTCCTCTCCAAGTTGCTGAAGTTAAAATATCCTCCTCAGTTTACACGACGATTACTAAACTTTATAAAGCATTGATGGATTTACAAGAGATTAATCTCGGTACATAAAGGAGAGATGGGAGAAAGAAAGTGGTATTACCATCTCAACTAAAGACTGGGGAAGATATATGTCAAGTACATTGGGAAGAAATACTCTTTGTTGTTTTTTGACTCCAGAACAGAAAAATACATTTCTAGGCAATTTAAGTTGTTGGAGACATTGCAGCTCACAGGATGCTAACCATTTTCACATATTTCGGTGATGTCCTAATATCAGAAGTTTTTGGAAAGATATGCATAACGTATTAGGAAAGATTTTAAGCACACATGGGCAAGGTGTCAATGGTTTCCTTGGGAAAGGAAGAACAAAAATAAATTAATTCTGAAGCTATTACTAGATGCTGGTATAAACCTAATCCACCACAAATACAGGATTGGATTGTCGTTGTTTACTTTGGAGAAAATTACACTCTTTGTGAATTACCAAAAATGCATATTTGTTGGCTTTTGGTCCAAATGGATTGGGTATAACTCCTATTGAACCGAATGTTTTTTGTTATAGAACCTGTTTTATGTTTATTTATAAATACTGTGTCCACGTCCTCTTTCTTTTATAAATAGAAGATAACTAAAAGAGATATATTGAAAATGACAAATATCATAAACAGATGTTGTGAAGTGAATCTATTTGCAATAAAAACTTGATATAATATAATGAGATGGTGTTCACATTAAGTGCACTTTCATTTGATTATATAACAGACAAAGCATAAAAGTAAAAAAAAAAAAATATTAATATTGTTGGCTTTTTGATGAATTGCGTTTGTTTGCTTTGTATAACAGCATCTGCTAAATGCATAAATGCAATTAGATGTTCAGCATAAATAACTATATTGTGCTATATACAGTTAAACAGCATTAAAATAATCTAAAGCCTTTGATCTTAATTTACTCAGAAATCATGCAACGACACATCTTCTGAGAAACGATCTCGAAAACTTTAAAAAGCAATGTTTTTTAAATCAGATTTTCAGCAGAAATAACTATAATGTGTAAACAGCGTTAAAATTACTTTTTAGCTTCTAATTAATTTTGTCAACTATCTCACACATCTTCTGAGCCGCTTTTACTGTATATATACAGTTACACAGCATTAAAACTACATATACTCTGCAATCTCACAATTGAAAAAGCTTATATTCTCTCCCAATCTCTATTTTTTTAAATAGAACACATTTAAAAAAAATGTTTTAGCAGCAATAACTATATTGTGATATATACATAAATGCAGTGTTAAAATAACTTTAGGTCCTAATCTATTTTGTCAGCTATCTTGTACATCTTCTGAGACATTTTTATTGTCTCAGCCACTAAGAGTTTAAAATAGACCGCATTTTTAATGACATTCCCAGCAGAAACAACCGTTTTGTGATATATACAGTTACACAGTGTTATAATTTGGTCCGTATTCATTTAGTCAGCGATCTCACAGTGGAACACACACTTTTACTCCTTTCTTTAATTTCTCCTCTTTCTCTCTCCTGCTGCGTCTGACGCCTCAGCTCTCTCGTTTGGGGAGCACCACTAATAAAGCCTGGAGCCTGGACTCCTCGCTGTCTCGCTCTGCTCAGATCTCTCTGATTCACTGGCATAAAGTTGGCTTGACGTTGGACGTTCGATATTCGCATATTTAGGGACCGTCTCTAAAGTTACATGCGATATTGGTATACACTTTTCTAACTTCAATAGCATTTGAGCAGAATGACTTACAGTCATAAAAACAACTGTAAACTGTTCATCTAGGTGTAAAATATAATGCACACCTTTTAAATTTTTGATATTTATTAAAATCTACTGTAAATCATATGTTAAAAATGGCTATTTTTCACTACAAAATGGTCTCAAACGCAACTTTAAAGCTCAATAGCATTTGAGGAGAATGACTTACAGTCATAAAAACAACTGTAAACTGTTCATCTAGGTGTAAACTATAATGCACACCTTTTACATTTTTGATATTTATTAAAATTTACTGTAAATATTTTTTTAAAAATGGCTATTTTTCACTACAAAATGGGCTCAAATGTAAATTTAAAGCTCAATAGCATTTGAGGAGAATGAATTACAGTCATAAAAACAACTGTAAACTGTTCATCTAGGTGTCAACTATAATGCACACCTTTTACATTTGTGATATTTTTTTAAATCTACTGTAAATCATATGTTAAAATGACTATTTTTCACTACAAAATGGGCTCAAACGCAATTTTAAAGCTCAATAGCATTTGAGGAGAATGACTTGCAGTCATAAAAACAACTGTAAACTGTTCATCTAGGTGTAAACTATAATGCACACCTTTTACATTTTTTATATTTATTAAAATCTACTGTAAATCATATGTAAAAAATCTATTTTTCACTACAAAATGGTCTCAAACGCAAATTTAAAGCTCAATAGCATTTGAGGAGAATGAATTAGTCATAAAAACAACTGTAAACTGTTCATCTAGGTGTAAACTATAATGCACACCTTTTAAATTTGTGATATTTATTCAAATCTACTGTAAATCATATGTTAAAAATGGCTATTTTTCACTACAAAATGGGCTCAAACGCAAATTTAAAGCTCAATAGCATTTGAGGAAAATGACTTACAGTCATAAAAACAACTGTAAACTGTTCATCTAGGTGTAAACTATAATGCACACCTTTTAAATTTTTTATATTTATTAAAATTTACTGTAAATATTTTTTTTTAAATGGCTATTTTTCACTACAAAATGGGCTCAAATGTAAATTTAAAGCTCAATAGCATTTGAGGAGAATGAATTACAGTCATAAAAACAACTGTAAACTGTTCATCTAGGTGTAAACTATAATGCACACCTTTAAAATTTTTGATATTTATTAAAATCTACTGTAAATCATATGTAAAAAATCTATTTTTCACTACAAAATGGTCTCAAACGCAAATTTAAAGCTCAATAGCATTTGAGGAGAATGAATTACAGTCATAAAAACAACTGTAAACTGTTCATCTAGGTGTAAACTATAATGCACACCTTTTTCATTTTTGATATTTATTAAAATCTACTGTAAATCATATGTTAAAAATGGCTATTTTCACTACAAAATGGGCTCAAACGCAAATTTAAAGCTCAATAGCATTTGAGGAAAATGACTTACAGTCATAAAAACAACTGTAAACTGTTCATCTAGGTGTAAACTATAATGCACACCTTTTACATTTTTGATATTTATTAAAATCTACTGTAAATCATATGTAAAAAATCTATTTTTCACTACAAAATGGTCTCAAACGCAAATTTAAAGCTCAATAGCATTTGAGGAGAATGAATTACAGTCATAAAAACAACTGTAAACTGTTCATCTAGGTGTAAACTATAATGCACACCTTTTACATTTGTGATATTTTTTTTAATCTACTGTAAATCATATGTTAAAATGACTATTTTTCACTACAAAATGGGCTCAAACGCAATTTTAAAGCTCAATAGCATTTGAGGAGAATGACTTGCAGTCATAAAAACAACTGTAAACTGTTCATCTAGGTGTAAACTATAATGCACACCTTTTACATTTTTGATATTTATTAAAATCTACTGTAAATCATATGTAAAAAATCTATTTTTCACTACAAAATGGTCTCAAACGCAAATTTAAAGCTCAATAGCATTTGAGGAGAATGAATTACAGTCATAAAAACAACTGTAAACTGTTCATCTAGGTGTAAACTATAATGCACACCTTTTAAATTTGTGATATTTATTCAAATCTACTGTAAATCATATGTTAAAATGGCTATTTTTCACTACAAAATGGGCTCAAACGCAACTTTAAAGCTCAATAGCATTTGAGGAAAATGACTTACAGTCATAAAAACAACTGTAAACTGTTCATCTAGGTGTAAACTATAATGCACACCTTTTACAGTTTTTATATTTATTAAAATTTACTGTAAATATTTTTTTTAAAATGGCTATTTTTCACTACAAAATGGGCTCAAATGTAAATTTAAAGCTCAATAGCATTTGAGGAGAATGAATTACAGTCATAAAAACAACTGTAAACTGTTCATCTAGGTGTAAACTATAATGCACACCTTTTACATTTTTGATATTTATTAAAATCTACTGTAAATCATATGTTAAAAATGGCAATTTTTCACTACAAAATGGGCTCAAACACAACTTTAAAGCTCAATAGCATTTGAGGAGAATGAATTACAGTCATAAAAACAACTGTAAACTGTTCATCTAGGTGTAAACTATAATGCACACCTTTTAAATTTGTGATATTTATTATAATCTACTGTAAATCATATGTTAAAAATGGCTATTTTTCACTTAAAAATGGGCTCAAACGCAAATTTAAAGCTCAATAGCATTTGAGGAAAATGACTTACAGTCATAAAAACAACTGTAAACTGTTCATCTAGGTGTAAACTATAATGCACACCCTTTACATTTTGATATTTATTAAATCTATGTAAATCATATGTTAAAAATGGCATTTTTCATAAAAATGGGCTAAACGCAAATTTAAATCAATACTTTAGAAAATGACTTAAGTATAAAAAACTGTAAATGTTCATCTAGTTAAACTATAATAACTTTTAAATTTTTTATATTATTAAAATCTACTGTAAATATTTTTTTTAAATGGCTATTTTTCATACAAAATGGCTCAAATGTAAAATTAAAGCTCAAAGCATTTAGAGAATGAATTATCATAAAAAACTGTAAACTTCATAGTGTAAATATAATACACCTTTAAAATTATTTTATTAAAATCTACTGTAAATCATAGTAAAAATCATTTTTCATAAAAATGGTTCAAAGAAATTTAAAGTCAAACATTTAGAGATGAATTACATATAAAAACAACTGTAAACTTTATTTAGGTTAAATATAAGCCACTTTTCATTTTTAATTTATAAAATTTACTGTAAACATTATTTTTAAATGGCTATTTTTCACTACAAAATGGGCTCAAATGTAAATTAAATAATACATTTAGAAAATGCTTACATATAAAAAACTGTAAACTTTATCTAGGTTAACTAAATGCAACCTTTTAAATTTTTTATATTTATTAAAATTTATTAAATATTTTTTTTAAATGGCTATTTTTCACTACAAAATGGGCTCAAATGAAATTTAAAGCTCAATAGCATTTGAAATGAATTACAGTCATAAAAACAACTGTAAACTGTTCATCTAGGTTAAACTATAATGCACACCTTTAAAATTTTTGATATTTATTAAAATCTACTGTAAATCATATGTAAAAATCTATTTTTCACTACAAAATGGTTCAAACAAATTTAAACTCAATAGCATTTGAGGAAATGAATTAGTCATAAAAACAACTGTAAACTGTTCATCTAGGTGTAAACTATAATGCACACCTTTTTCATTTTTGATATTTATTAAAATCTACTGTAAATCATATGTTAAAAATGCTATTTTCACTACAAAATGGGCTCAAACGCAAATTTAAAGCTCAATAGCATTTGAGGAAAATGATTAGTCATAAAAACAACTGTAAACTGTTCATCTAGGTGTAAACTATAATGCACACCTTTTACATTTTTGATATTTATTAAAATCTACTGTAAATCATATTAAAAAATTATTTTTCATACAAAATGGTCAAACGCAAATTTAAAGCTCAATAGCATTTGAGGAAAAATTACAGTCATAAAAACAACTGTAAACTGTTCATCTAGGTGTAAACTATAATGCACACCTTTTACATTTGTGATATTTTTTTAAATCTACTTAAATCATATTAAAAATGCTATTTTTCACTACAAAATGGGCTCAAACGCAATTTTAAAGCTCAATAGCATTTGAGGAGAATTTACAGTCATAAAAACAACTGTAAACTGTTCATCTAGGGTAAACTATAATGCACACCTTTTACATTTTTGATATTTATTAAAATCTACTGTAAATCATATTAAAAAATCTATTTTTCACTACAAAATGCTCAAACGCAAATTTAAAGCTCAATAGCATTTGAGGAAATGAATTACAGTCATAAAAACAACTGTAAACTGTTCATCTAGGTGTAAACTATAATGCACACCTTTTAAATTTTATATTTATTAAATCTACTGTAAATCATATTTAAAAATGGCTATTTTTCACTACAAAATGGGCAAACGCAATTTAAACTCAATAGCTTTAGAAAATGACTTACAGTCATAAAAACAACTGTAAATGTTTTAGGTAAACTATATGCAACTTTTACATTTTTTATATTATTAAAATTTAGTAATTTTTTTAAAGTTTTAAAGGAAAATTAAATTGGAGAATGAATTACAGTCATAAAAACAACTGTAAACTGTTCATCTAGGTGTAAACTATAATGCACACCTTTTACATTTTTGATATTTATTAAAATCTACTGTAAATCATATGTTAAAATGGCAATTTTTCACCACAAAATGGGCTCAAACACAACTTTAAAGCTCAATAGCATTTGAGGAGAATGAATTACAGTCATAAAAACAACTGTAAACTGTTCATCTAGGTGTAAACTATAATGCACACCTTTTAAATTTGTGATATTTATTATAATCTACTGTAAATCATATGTTAAAAATGGCTATTTTTCACTTAAAAATGGGCTCAAACGCAAATTTAAAGCTCAATAGCATTTGAGGAAAATGACTTACAGTCATAAAAACAACTGTAAACTGTTCATCTAGGTGTAAACTATAATGCACACCCTTTACATTTTTTATATTTATGAAAATTTACTGTAAACATTTTTTTTTAAATGGCTATTTTTCACTACAAAATGGGCTCAAATGTAAATTTAAAGCTCAATAGCATTTGAGGAGAATGAATTACAGTCATAAAAACAACTGTAAACTGTTCATCTAGGTGTAAACTATAATGCACACCTTTTACATTTTTGATATTTATTAAAATCTACTGTAAATCATATGTTAAAATGGCTATTTTTCACTACAAAATGGGCTCAAACAACTTTAAAGCTCAATAGCATTTGAGGAGAATGAATTAGTCATAAAAACAACTGTAAACTGTTCATCTAGGTGTAAACTATAATGCACACCTTTTAAATTTGTGATATTTATTCAAATCTACTGTAAATCATATGTTAAAAATGGCTATTTTTCACTACAAAATGGGCTCAAACGCAAATTTAAAGCTCAATAGCATTTGAGGAAAATGACTTACAGTCATAAAAACAACTGTAAACTGTTCATCTAGGTGTAAACTATAATGCACACCTTTTAAATTTTTTATATTTATTAAAATTTACTGTAAATATTTTTTTTTAAATGGCTATTTTTCACTACAAAATGGGCTCAAATGTAAAATTTAAAGCTCAATAGCATTTGAGGAGAATGAATTACAGTCATAAAAACAACTGTAAACTGTTCATCTAGGTGTAAACTATAATGCACACCTTTAAATTTTGATATTTATTAAAATCTACTGTAAATCATATGTTAAAAATCTATTTTTCACTACAAAATGGTCTCAAACGCAAATTTAAAGCTCAATAGCATTTGAGGAGAAATGAATTACAGTCATAAAAACAACTGTAAACTGTTCATCTAGGTGTAAACTATAATGCACACCTTTTACATTTTTTATATTTATGAAAATTTACTGTAAACATTTTTTTTTAAATGGCTATTTTTCACTACAAAATGGGCTCAAATGTAAATTTAAAGCTCAATAGCATTTGAGGAGAATGAATTACAGTCATAAAAACAACTGTAAACTGTTCATCTAGGTGTAAACTATAATGCACACCTTTTAAATTTGTGATATTTATTAAAATCTACTGTAAATCATATGTTAAAAATGGCTATTTTTCACTACAAAATGGGCTCAAACGCAAATTTAAAGCTCAATAGCATTTGAGGAAAATGACTTACAGTCATAAAAACAACTGTAAACTGTTCATCTAGGTGTAAAATATAATGAACACCTTTTACTTGTTTTATATTTATTAAAATTTACTGTAAATATTTTACAAAAAATTGCTATTTTTCACTACAAAATGGGCTCAAATGTAAATTTAAAGCTCAATAGCATTTGAGGAGAATGACTTACAGTCATAAAAACAACTGTAAACTGTTCATCTAGGTGTAAACTATAATGCACACCTTTTACATTTTTGATATTTATAAAAATTTACTGTAAATAAGTTGTTTTTATGACTGTAATTCATTCTCCTCAAATGCTATTGAGCTTTAAATTTACATTTGAGCCCATTTTGTAGTGAAAAATAGATTTTTTTTTACATATGATTTACAGTAGATTTTGATAAATATCAAAAATGTAAAAGGTGTGCATTATAGTTTACACCTAGATGAACAGTTTACAGTTGTTTTTATGACTGTAATTCATTCTCCTCAAATGCTATTGAGCTTTAAAGTTGCGTTTGAGCCCATTTTGTAGTGAAAAATTGCAATTTTTAACATATGATTTACAGTAGATTTAAATAAATATCAAAAATATAAAAGGTGCATTATAGTTTACACCTAGATGAACAGTTTACAGTTGTTTTTATGACTTTAAGTCATTCTCCTCAAATGCTATTGAGCTTTAAAGTTGCATTTGAGCCCATTTTGTAGTGAAAAATAGCCATTTTTAAAAAATTATTTACAGTAAATTTTAATAAATATCAAAAATATAAAAGGTGTGCATTATAGTTTACACCTAGATGAACAGTTTACAGTTGTTTTTATGACTGTAAGTCATTTTCCTCAAATGCTATTGAGCTTTAAATTTGCGTTTGAGCCCATTTTGTAGTGAAAAATAGCCATTTTTAACATATGATTTACAGTAGATTTTAATAAATATCAAAAATGTAAAAGGTGTGCATTATAGTTTACACCTAGATGAACAGTTTACAGTTGTTTTTATGACTGTAATTCATTCTCCTCAAATGCTATTGAGCTTTAAAGTTGCGTTTGAGCCCATTTTGTAGTGAAAAATAGCCATTTTTAAAAAATTATTTACAGTAAATTTTAATAAATATCAAAAATGTAAAAGGTGTGCATTATAGTTTACACCTAGATGAACAGTTTACAGTTGTTTTTATGACTGTAATTCATTCTGCTCAAATGCTATTGAGCTTTGAAGTTGCGTTTGAGCCCATTTTGTAGTGAAAAATAGATTTTTTTTACATATGATTTACAGTAGATTTTAATAAATATCAAAAATTTAAAAGGTGTGCATTATAGTTTACACCTAGATGAACAGTTTACAGTTGTTTTTATGACTTTAAGTCATTCTCCTCAAATGCTATTGAGCTTTAAAGTTGCGTTTGAGCCCATTTTGTAGTGAAAAATAGCCATTTTAACATATGATGTACAGTAGATTTTAATAAATATCAAAAATGTAAAAGGTGTGCATTATAGTTTACACCTAGATGAACAGTTTACAGTTGTTTTCATGACTGTAAGTCATTTTCCTCAAATGCTATTGAGCTTTAAAGTTGCGTTTGAGCCCATTTTGTAGTGAAAAATAGCCATTTTAACATATGATTTACAGTAGATTTTAATAAATATCAAAAATCTAAAAGGTGTGCATTATAGTTGACACCTAGATGAACAGTTTACAGTTGTTTTTATGACTGTAATTCATTTTCCTCAAATGCTATTGAGCTTTAAAGTTGCATTTGAGCCCATTTTGTAGTGAAAAATAGCCATTTTTAAAAAATTATTTACAGTAAATTTTAATAAATATCAAAAATATAAAAGGTGTGCATTATAGTTTACACCTAGATGAACAGTTTACAGTTGTTTTTATGACTGTAAGTCATTTTCCTCAAATGCTATTGAGCTTTAAATTTGCGTTTGAGCCCATTTTGTAGTGAAAAATAGATTTTTTTTACATATGATTTACAGTAGATTTTAATAAATATCAAAAATTTAAAAGGTGTGCATTATAGTTTACACCTAGATGAACAGTTTACAGTTGTTTTTATGACTGTAAGTCATTTTCCTCAAATGCTATTGAGCTTTAAATTTGCGTTTGAGCCCATTTTGTAGTGAAAAATAGATTTTTTTTACATATGATTTACAGTAGATTTTAATAAATATCAAAAATTTAAAAGGTGTGCATTATAGTTTACACCTAGATGAACAGTTTACAGTTGTTTTTATGACTGTAATTCATTCTCCTCAAATGCTATTGAGCTTTAAATTTGCGTTTGAGCCCATTTTGTAGTGAAAAATAGCCATTTTAACATATGATTTACAGTAGATTTTAATAAATATCAAAAATGTAAAAGGTGTGCATTATAGTTTACACCTAGATGAACAGTTTACAGTTGTTTTTATGACTGTAATTCATTCTCCTCAAATGCTATTGAGCTTTAAATTTGCATTTGAGCCCATTTTGTAGTGAAAAATAGCCATTTTAACATATGATTTAAGTAGATTTTAATAAATATAAAAAATGTAAAAGGTGTGCATTATAGTTTACACCTAGATGAACAGTTTACAGTTGTTTTTATGACTGTAATTCATTCTCCTCAAATGCTATTGAGCTTTAAATTTACGTTTGAGCCCATTTTGTAGTGAAAAATTGCCATTTTAACATATGATTTACAGTAGATTTAAATAATATCAAAAATGTAAAAGGTGTGCATTATAGTTTACACCTAGATGAACAGTTTACAGTTGTTTTTATGACTTTAAGTCATTCTCCTCAAATGCTATTGAGCTTTAAAGTTGCGTTTGAGCCCATTTTGTAGTGAAAAATAGCCATTTTTTAAAAATTATTTACAGTAAATTTTAATAAATATCAAAAATGTAAAAGGTGTGCATTATAGTTTACAGCTAGATGAACAGTTTACAGTTGTTTTTATGACTGTAAGTCATTTTCCTCAAATGCTATTGAGCTTTAAAGTTGCGTTTGAGCCCATTTTGTAGTGAAAAATAGCCATTTTAACATATGATTTACAGTAGATTTTAATAAATATCAAAAATGTAAAAGGTGTGCATTATAGTTTACACCTAGATGAACAGTTTACAGTTGTTTTATGACTGTAAGTCATTTTCCTCAAATGCTATTGAGCTTTAAAGTTGCGTTTGAGCCCATTTTGTAGTGAAAAATAGCCATTTTAACATATGATTTACAGTAGATTTTAATAAATATCAAAAATTTAAAAGGTGTGCATTATAGTTTACACCTAGATGAACAGTTTACAGTTGTTTTTATGACTGTAATTCATTCTCCTCAAATGCTATTGAGCTTTAAATTTGTGTTTGAGCCCATTTTGTAGTGAAAAATAGCCATTTTTAACATATGATTTACAGGAGATTTAAATAAATATCAAAAATGTAAAAGGTGTGCATTATAGTTTACACCTAGATGAACAGTTTACAGTTGTTTTTATGACTGTAATTCATTCTCCTCAAATGCTATTGAGCTTTAAATTTACGTTTGAGCCCATTTTGTAGTGAAAAATTGCCATTTTAACATATGATTTACAGTAGATTTAAATAAATATCAAAAATGTAAAAGGTGTGCATTATAGTTTACACCTAGATGAACAGTTTACAGTTGTTTTTAATGACTGTAAGTCATTCTCCTCAAATGCTATTGAGCTTTAAAGTTGCGTTTGAGCCCATTTTGTAGTGAAAAATAGCCATTTTCTTAAAAATTATTTACAGTAAATTTTAATAAATATCAAAAATGTAAAAGGTGTGCATTATAGTTTACACCTAGATGAACAGTTTACAGTTGTTTTTATGACTGTAAGTCATTTTCCTCAATGCTATTGAGCTTTAAAGTTGCGTTTGAGCCCATTTTGTAGTGAAAAATAGCCATTTTAACATATGATTTACAGTAGATTTTAATAAATATCAAAAATGTAAAAGGTGTGCATTATAGTTTACACCTAGATGAACAGTTTACAGTTGTTTTCATGACTGTAAGTCATTTTCCTCAAATGCTATTGAGCTTTAAAGTTGCGTTTGAGCCCATTTTGTAGTGAAAAATAGCATTTTAACATATGATTTACAGTAGATTTTAATAAATATCAAAAATTAAAAGGTGTGCATTATAGTTACACCTAGATGAACAGTTTAGTTGTTTTTATGACTGTAATTCATTTCCTCAAATGCTATTGAGCTTTAAATTTGTTTGAGCCCATTTTGTAGTGAAAAAATAATTTACATATGATTTAAGAGATTTAAAAATATAAAAATGTAAAAGGTGTGCATTATAGTTTACACCTAGATGAACAGTTTACAGTTGTTTTTATGACTGTAATTCATTCTCCTCAAATGCTATTGAGCTTTAAATTTACGTTTGAGCCCATTTTGTAGTGAAAAATTGCCATTTTAACATATGATTTACAGTAGATTTAAATAATATCAAAAATGTAAAAGGTGTGCATTATAGTTTACACCTAGATGAACAGTTTACAGTTGTTTTTATGACTTTAAGTCATTCTCCTCAAATGCTATTGAGCTTTAAAGTTGCGTTTGAGCCCATTTTGTAGTGAAAAATAGCCATTTTCTTAAAAATTATTTACAGTAAATTTTAATAAATATCAAAAATGTAAAAGGTGTGCATTATAGTTTACACCTAGATGAACAGTTTACAGTTGTTTTTATGACTGTAAGTCATTTTCCTCAAATGCTATTGAGCTTTAAAGTTGCGTTTGAGCCCATTTTGTAGTGAAAAATAGCCATTTTAACATATGATTTACAGTAGATTTTAATAAATATCAAAAATGTAAAAGGTGTGCATTATAGTTTACACCTAGATGAACAGTTTACAGTTGTTTTCATGACTGTAAGTCATTTTCCTCAAATGCTATTGAGCTTTAAAGTTGCGTTTGAGCCCATTTTGTAGTGAAAAATAGCCATTTTAACATATGATTTACAGTAGATTTTAATAAATATCAAAAATTAAAAGGTGTGCATTATAGTTTACACCTAGATGAACAGTTTAGTTGTTTTTATGACTGTAATTCATTTCCTCAAATGCTATTGAGCTTTAAATTTGTTTGAGCCCATTTTGTAGTGAAAAATACATTTTTACATATGATTTACAGAGATTTAAATAAATATCAAAAATGTAAAAGGTGTGCATTATAGTTTACACCTAGATGAACAGTTTACAGTTGTTTTTATGACTGTAATTCATTCTCCTCAAATGCTATTGAGCTTTAAATTTACGTTTGAGCCCATTTTGTAGTGAAAAATTGCCATTTTAACATATGATTTACAGTAGATTTAAATAAATATCAAAAATGTAAAAGGTGTGCATTATAGTTTACACCTAGAGAACAGTTTACAGTTGTTTTCATGACTGTAAGGCATTTTCCTCAAATGCTATTGAACTTTAAAGTTCGTTTGAGCCCATTTTGTAGTGAAAAATAGCAATTTTAACATATGATTTACAGTAGATTTTAATAAATACAAAAATCTAAAAGGTGTGCATTATAGTTGACATAGATGAACAGTTTAGTTGTTTTTATGACTGTAATTCATTTCCTCAAATGCTATTGAGCTTTAAATTTACGTTTGAGCCCATTTTGTAGTGAAAAATATAAAAAAATTTACATATGATTTACAGTAGATTTGAAGAAATTACAAAAATGTAAAAGGTGTGCATTATATTTAACACCTAGATGAACAGTTTAGTTGTTTTTAGATTAATTCATTCTCCTCAAATGCTATTGAGTTTAAATTTACGTTTGAGCCATTTTGTAGTGAAAAATTGCCTTTTAACATATGATTTACAGTAGATTTAAATAATATCAAAAATGTAAAAGGTCATTATAGTTTAACCTAGATTAACAGATTTACAATTTTTTTATGACTTTAAGTCATTCTCCTCAAATGCTATTGAGCTTTAAAGTTGTTTTATGCCCATTTTTGTAGTAAAAATGCCATTTTCTTTAAAATTATTTAAGTAAATTTTAATAAATATCAAAAAGTAAAAGGTGCATTATGTTTAACCTAGAAACAGTTTACAGTTGTTTTTATGACTGTAAGTCATTTTCCTCAAATGCTATTGAGCTTTAAAGTTCGTTTTGAGCCCATTTTGTGATAAAAGCCATTTTAACATATGATTTACAGTAGATTTTAATAAATATCAAAAATGAAAAGGTGGCATTTAGTTTACACCTAGATGAACAGTTTACAGTTGTTTTCATGACTGTAAGTCATTTTCCTAAATGCTATTGCTTTAAAGTTGCGTTTGAGCCCATTTTGTGTAAAAATAGCCATTTTAACATTGATTTACAGATTTTAATAAATATAAAAATTTAAAAGGTGTGCATTATATTTACACCTAGATGAACAGTTTATTTTTTTATGACTAATTCATTCTCCTCAAATGCTATTGATTAAATTTGTGTTTCCCATTTTGTAGAAAAATACTTTTTAACATTATTTAGGAGATTTAAATAAATATCAAAAATGTAAAAGGTGTGCATTATAGTTTACACCTAGATGAACAGTTTACAGTTGTTTTTATGACTGTAATTCATTCTCCTCAAATGCTATTGAGCTTTAAATTTACGTTTGAGCCCATTTTGTAGTGAAAAATTGCCATTTTAACATATGATTTACAGTAGATTTAAATAAATATCAAAAATGTAAAAGGTGTGCATTATAGTTTACACCTAGATGAACAGTTTACAGTTGTTTTTATGACTTTAAGTCATTCTCCTCAAATGCTATTGAGCTTTAAAGTTGCGTTTGAGCCCATTTTGTAGTGAAAAATAGCCATTTTCTTAAAAATTATTTACAGTAAATTTTAATAAATATCAAAAATGTAAAAGGTGTGCATTATAGTTTACACCTAGATGAACAGTTTACAGTTGTTTTTATGACTGTAAGTCATTTTCCTCATATGCTATTGAGCTTTAAAGTTGCGTTTGAGCCCATTTTGTAGTGAAAAATAGCCATTTTAACATATGATTTACAGTAGATTTTAATAAATATCAAAAATGTAAAAGGTGTGCATTATAGTTTACACCTAGATGAACAGTTTACAGTTGTTTTCATGACTGTAAGTCATTTTCCTCAAATGCTATTGAGCTTTAAAGTTGCGTTTGAGCCCATTTTGTAGTGAAAAATAGCAATTTTAACATGATTTACAGTAGATTTTAATAAATATCAAAAATCTAAAAGGTGTGCATTATAGTTGACACCT
>CM049830.1:980105-1010105 GCA_027422435.1 Schizopygopsis pylzovi | reverse complement strand
CGTCCTGCATGCATGTCAAACAAACGCCTTCAATCGTACAGCTGTTAAGATACAAGACACTCAGATGGTCACTTTCACACTTCTTCTAAACCACTAACGTATCAGATACGCCGGGAGCGATGGTCTCGGCTTTGAGCTGGTCTTGTGTTGGTGGGTATCTACACACAATCTATAAACAAACGTGAAATGTGAAACTAATTACTTTGTTAAGTGTGACTTTTGAGGGGTATATGTATAAAACCTACAAGTGAATATTTGAGACCATGAGAAGATGGTGGAGCTTGAGGTGGAGCTCTTTTAGGCCCACCAGAGCAACTTTTCTTCAAGAAAATCAAGTGTTCAGATCATTTAGTCTTATTTACTGAGAAAAAAATCACGTTACTAAAATGTAAATACAAAATAATAAAGATGGGCAGCCGAGCTTTTTGATTTGAAGTCAAAGTTAAATGCAATTTAAATACACATTTAAATTAAACAAGTGTTTTAATTTTTGAATGCCTTTTAAGCCCTTTTTGAAGGACCTTTACAACAATAAGAACTGCAGTGAATTTCAGAATAAATACCATAAGCATAAATAAACAGTGAGTGTAGTTTTGAATTGTGATATAGCCTAATTGCATTTATTGTATTGCATAAGTTGCTCAAGTTAACAATAATACTACTAACAAATAATTAAAGTCAGTCACATTCATTTAAAAGTCAGTTGTAATCTTCTTAATAGATAGCCTATATTATTAAATACGGTTGTTTTTTTATTTAGACTATAAAGAACGTTTAATTGAATCGACAGATACACATCGAAACAATGTTCTGTGCATCAGTTACACGAGGATGTTAGGAAGTGCAACACATAAAGTGCAGCTGGTAAAGTCGATAAATGTGATGCTGAGGACTGCAGAAATGATGCGAAGCGCACCGCAAGTTCTGCTAACTTTAAAGCTGACAGGCAAAGCAAAAATACATGTAGGCTACTAATGCATTAAAGTAATGTGGAATAATAGTTGAATGAATGAGCGCAGAACTTATAAACGTGCTCACCACTAACCTTGGTTTCTCCGCGGGTTCGCCTGTTTTCTCCGCTTTCCTCGGCTCCTCTCTGCCATGTCTCGGCTGTATTCGCCCGGTGAACGCGAGGACGGCTCGAGCGGGTAAACGAGCGACGCGTCGCTCCGCATCGCTCTGCAGCAGCGCTCAAACGCGCGTCGCGATCAGCAGCGGCTCTGGTGATGTCATCGGAGGCAGGTCCGGTGTCAGTCAGCCCGAAACTGTAAAGTGTGTTCAAAGCAATTCAAAAAAAGCGTGTGAATTCCTTGCTTTTTTATTAAAGAGATCATTTTGCTTATGCATATTTTTTTCTAATCATAAACACCACCGTTACGTATAAGCAGGCCATTAAACGCGTAGCTAATATTAGAGATGCATTTTATTGTTCCTAATATGATATAACTAGTGTGCGTGTGAAAAATGTATCAAATTAAATATATGCATGTGGTTTAATATAAACGTGATGCTGAGGACTGCAGAAATTATGCAAAGTGACTTGCTTAATTAGTTGACTGATTGCACAGCTGAACTGGATGATGATCACTGAATCATCAATGAAGAAAAATAACTCTTTGCAATTGTCCTCTTGTATTATTGACTAACTATTTTCCTGTTGGCACTGTAAAGCTGCTTTGACACAAAAGCGCTAATTAATTAAATAAAGGTGATAAATGCTTGTTTTTGTATTTAAGAAGCGTCAGACATAGCCTACTTAAATTTTAGGTTTGGAAATATATTTTTGATCGCAATACATATAAACATAAAATGCATTACCTTAAAAAAAAGCAGTTAAACGTTGCAAACGGTGTTTTAACGCGCAGGTAGGCTACGCGTTTTATTAATCGCACCTGTTCCCGCGCCCCCCCCATCAGCCGTTCTCCTGTTGATCGCTGTAGGAAGTATTGTATTGTCACCTCTTTTGTGCGAGTAATTGAACGGTAATCTGTTTAGCAACTGAATAAGAAAAACATCAGAAAAAGTCAAACACACCGTTCCAGGACCCCTACCTTACATTCACACGCATGAACGCGCAATGTCATGATAATGTCGCGCAATAGGTGGACCTTGATCCCTAAGCGCTCCGAAATAATAGACGTTTTCTGCTTTAAATGATGTTAATGGTTAAGTGATTCTGTTTTCTATTTCATGACAGCCTTACTCTGGTTAATTATTATTAATATTAATGTAATTTCGTCGTCTTGCAGTAGCCAACAGCAGTAATACACATTGATCTGAAATAACACGCCATCTGTGATATATTATAATATATTCTGCTCTTTGAAAACTATCGATTATATTAATTGTCTTGTTTATGTCTTGTCTCGCGCCAGAAGAAAAAAAGCGCGGCAACGGATTCTGAGGGGAAAATATAACTTTATCTTATTTGTTGTTTTTACAACATCGGGCGGGTTTCTCCTTTTTGTCTGGAAAAAAATAACATCTTACAGACATTACATTACAAGAAAACCCACAACACTAAATATTACCACAGGATGACCGAGATTTGAAAGAAAAGGGTTTGTATAGTTTACTCGGATATTTTGCTTAGCATAAACGTGGCAAAGACTTACCCGTGATTTATAGTTTCTTTTATACCAGGTTTTTGCAGTTATTTTAACGTGTTGTGTATACAAAACAACTGTCGACTAAACATTACAGTGATATTAAAATGTACGTTAGCCTAATACTAGCCGACAGAATGTTAATTTATATTGAGAAACATAATTATTAGCTACCATATTCATGTAGCCTAGCCTACTATAGGCTACACTAAGACTAACAATGTATTATCATGGTACTTTTTTATAGCGAATAATGTGCATTTTAAAGACATTTCTCAAATTGCTAAGCGTTGTTTTGCCGTTAGGATGCTAACTGTTTGTTTATTCAACCTTACAAAAATACTGCGTTGGTACGACAGTACAGTAATGATATCAGAAGGTATTAGTGCATTCATTTCCATTGAGGAACTGAATGATTACCATATTGATGTACAATGGTATTACATAAGGTTCTAACAATGCATGAACCATGGTCATTGCTAGTAGTGAATCCTGTGCATTTAAAAGGCAAAATGCTAAGCTTGTGTTTGTTGTTATAATGGACATTTGTTTTTCAGGGGCATAAAATAGAGGTTTCAGGTGGAGAAAGCCAAAGAAAAGGAGAATGGATGAGAGGTCACGGTCCTTTTGTCCAGGAGAGGAAAGGAGATGGAATGGGTCATAAACCTACACCCTGCTGTGGATCTTGGATGTGAGAGAAGTAAAGGAGGACACAAAGAAAAGCCTCATTCTCTACTTCACCTCTGCCCCTGCAGATGATAGTAAGAACCTGTTTTTTACATGAACGTTATAAACGAGGTACCGTTGTCTTTTTATGTGCAGACAAAGAGTGCTGTGTGCAATGAGCCTAAGAACGGTCAATAAGTGCAAGAATCCGGGCACCAAATGGTCCCAAACACCTCGGTACTCACTGAGGGACGCCCTAGGGTGGGGTGTCCCGTGGGGTTTCCAAGCACGCGCATGAGTTTGGCAGGGGTTCAGAGAAGGAGCAAAGGGAGGAGTCTTCCTTAACAGCATATTAAACAGGAGTTAATTATATGCCAACCTTTGCGACAAAGAGAATAAAAAGCCTCGACTTGAATGGCGAACCAAGAAAAGAAAAGTCATTATGCTGGTTTCACTTCTTTGCATGTGAAAACCTCAGCGCTTATTTTGCCATTTCCATTTGTATCAGCAACCTCAGCTCAGTAGATTGTGGCTTAAGTCAGGCTTTAGATCAGAGCGCTGTTAAACCTCTGCTCTCTATCTTTAGAAATCAACTCAATGCTACATTCTGCAGATGTTAATTATAGAACGACTAGTGCGTTTCCTATGCATTTGTTCAATGAGGATTGAGTGCATGTGGCAGTAAGGGTTTGCACTGATTGGGATTTCAGAATTTATATGCATTACAAAATAAACCTAATGTAGTTTTATTTAATGAATTTAAAATTTTAAATAATAGCAAACTGCAAACAGTTTGAATGTAGAGGAATCATTCATGTTCATAGCACAAACACTGCGGGACAGCTTCAATACTTGAGGTAACCCTAAATATGAGGGACCCTTGCCTGAGCAAAAACCACTAATGATGAAGGAGGGATAGTGCAAGATGAGAGATGCCTGACGGTGATCGAATCAGGATAGAAGCAAGGTACAGAGCGAAAGGAAGAAACGGAGACGATCAGTCGGTTATGGAGCAAATAGCAGATGGGAGACAGGGAGAATTGAGTCAGCGGAGTTGGCGATGGCGATGTCGAGGGCAGGTCTTCATTGGATTCATGCCGCACACAGCATTAGATCCGTGGGGCCAGATCAGGGTACCAGGGACCGGGAGCCACAGCATTATAGACTCAACACACACACACACACTGGCATGTAGTCCAGGAAAATCTTTCTTTTGATCTTATAATCAGGGACAGGGAAAGGACAAGTATGGAGAGGATTAGCTTTGTCACAGAGATTTCAGTATTAGTGAGCAATAATGTTCTCTTTGTAACTAAAGGAGGAGGGATCTAATATACCAGTGTAACATAAACCCTGTGTGTGGCTTTCAAGACCTCACAAAGACCACGAGCTGTAGTTTTGACGCCATCTAGAGGACATTTGACGTGTTTCTACCTGAAAAAATAAAGGCGAAGCATTCAAAAAGCACACAAATGCATCCTGCTGTTGTCCGATATTTTTTTCTGTTAAGAGTAGTACAGGATCAGGATTATTATGGTTAACTAAAATCATAAAAAACATACGTTACTTGAAATAAAATCAACTGAAATTAAATAAAACATAATTATTTCAGCTAGTTGCAGCATTTCTCATTTTCATTTAGTTTAACTTGATGTACTAAAAGAACAAAATCTGAAATAAAATGTAATAAAAACTAAACATGCTTAAAAAAACTAAAACTAATAAAAAATATACAAAACAAAACAATCGATAAATAAAAAACTAATTCAAAATATAAATTAAAACTATAATAGATACTAAAATAACAATGCACAAAGAAACGTGATTTTCTTCCATCACAGGCTCTGTTTATTTATAAACTGGTATAATATAGTACTTTTGTACAAACATGTAGAAAACGGTACACAAAAATATAACTTCCTTGTACATAGATGAGATAAATGCTAATGCTAACATAAATCTGTTACTACTTTATGAACATTTGCCAGCAAAAAGGTTTGAGTGAACTGTGACAGATATAAAAACACACAGAAATGCAAAAACCACAAAATGTTTTTTTTTCTTTAAAAAAGAGGAAATGATAAAAAAAGAACATCGTTGCATTTTTGCAGCAATATGGAAGCACATGACGTCTAGGAGTCTATGCAAATGATGTCTAGCAATTATCAAGAGTGGACTCGTCTCAGTGCCGGTCGTCTTTGGTATGCCACAGAAAGTGGAAACACTGGGATTTTAAAGGGTTGCAGCCCTCGATAACACTTAAATGATACAATTATACTTATAACGAGTTAGGCACAACGTAGACAAAGTGTTGAAATAACAGAGGACTCAAAACCAAAATACCTGCACTGTATGTACCTTTCATACTATATGGAACCTTTAATTAAAATTCATCACTTCTCCTCAGCTCAGTGCTGTTGTCAGTGCAATGCATATGCATGCTAGCTTGGGTTACATAGCGCAGCGTAGACTAAAAGAAACCGTACCAAAAACACTCAGTGCCATTACCCTTTAACATATCTGTCTGAAAGCAGACTAGTCAAATAATCAGAAAACAATCACTAGAAAACTTTGTATTAATATTATGACTCAAAGGCTCCTGTCTAGACCTAGAGATAGTTAACAAAGCTTCAAAATACTGTTCTGTAATCTGCCATTATTACAGTTAGCGATGCATTTCGTGAGAACACTCTTTCTCCTAAGCCCAAAGTATATTCATGTACTTTATCCTCAGCTTGTGCAAACACCTTCTGCGCACTAATTAGCTGGTCCACGAGGTGGCGACATTGGTAGTTTCAGGGTAGAAAAAAAACGAGATTAATTACTGGAGACGCAACAAGAAAATAGACATCTGCTAGTTTAAAAGAGAACAAAAACGTTTGTTTTTATTGCTCATTACTTCTGTAGAGAAATAGCACAGACATCGGCGAAGATGAAACTGTCTAGTGCACATGTGTCGGCCACCTGTGATTTAGTGGAGTATACTTTGAAAGGCTATGCATTCTGCTGTACTCATAAATTAAGTGGAGTATACTTTGGGCTACATATTGAGTTTATCCATCTGTCAGAGTATTTCTATCTGACTGTCCATGTGTCTCACCTGTCGAGTTTTCTCCAACATGTCGGACCTGTGAGGAATCAAAGAGGGTGGTCAAAGGCACTTGAATCCTGGCTTTACCAATACTTTTAGAGAACGTGCCAACCAGATTCTTCCTTTACACATTAACTCACTTAGTATTTCAGTCTTCTTGTGTAGAGTTCATGTGGCTTTTGTGCCAGTCCAAGTCTGTATATGTATCAAAACGTAGATTTTCTTTTATACTATCTTGCCACAATTTACAATCCAAAGCTCATATTTACATTTTAAACAAGATTTCCATCGTAAACAGTCTCACAGTAGTGACCGGAATGCCCCTTCAGTAATAATCATTAGGCCTCTGTGGTAATGTTCAGCAAGATATTTTACACAATTACAAAACTATTATGCAAAATCTCTGAGATCCCATGAAGGACACCATCAGTACTTGGCGTATGAGCAAGAAAAGGAGGAACCTTTAGTGTTGAAAGGGCAATAGAGTCTACATGCTCACTTTGGCCCAATTATATGTATAAACACTTTAAGACAATGTGTTCAAATACTTGTTCTCCCAGCAAGGGACGTCAACATTGAGGTCATGTCCCCAATTGCCATATTGGAAAGGCCACTTGGAAGGGTGATGGAGGTTTGGGGTGTGGTGAGACGGGAGGAGGTCTGAGAGGAGCTCTGGTGGTGTCCAAGCAGTGGGTTTATTGGACTGTAAGAGGAAGGTTCTGGGTCATCAATGATGGAAGCAAAGTCAATCTGAGCATTCTCCAAGTCCAGGTTTTCTAAGGCGTTGGACATGGGTGGAGGGTCTGAGTAGGCCATCAAGATGGGCTTGGTACTAGGGTCTATCACTGTTAGGTGCTGCTGGGCCAGGCATGGACCATCCGGAGTCTTCTCTATGTCGTGGTGCATGTGTATCTGGCCTGAGTAGTACATGGGGTTGTTGTTATTGGTGAAGTTTTCCGAATGCTGCTGCTGTTGTTGAACCGGTGGGAGACGGACTCCTCTTCTGGGACTGGCGGTGGAGTGGACCGGGCTCAGATGAGTTGGGCTGCCCAGGTAAGCTCCACCTGTCTGCTGGGATAGGCTGTTTTGGCGACTCAGAGGCTTTCGTCCCTGAGGTGGTCGTGGCACCATATCCGGCCCATAGCAGGATCCCTGCATCCCAGCGGTATGCTCCTTGATAGAACCGGGAACTCGACTTTGTGGTGGACCCATCAAGTTCTGATTCGGGTAGCCTTGGTAGGCGTTCCCAGGATAAAGGTTCTGGTTAGCTTGTTGATGTCCTTCCATTTCTATGCCATCGGGCTTTCCAGAGAGACCATCGACTCCCATTTGCTCCTGCTGCTGTTCCCAAAGGAGCGCTTGCTGGGACTGCACATAATTCCTAACCATCATTTCCTTCATCTGATGCATTGGCGTCTGCGACCTACGGCTCTCTCCCAGTGCAAGATTTATCCCTGCACCGCTCGGGAACGATCCCGCCTGGCTCTGTTGGGGAAGACCGACTTGTGTTCCCATCTGGCCATGATGGAAGTCACAGTTTGCATTGGAGGACCTGCCCATGATAGCCTGACCTGACTGCGGTGGATACGCCTGCATATTCGCATTATGCCGATGCTGGTGTAGAGGTTTATTGTTCTGGCAGGAACTGGATCCTCCCATGGATGAATGGAACTGCTCTGGTTTTACAGTAACTCTTTGATGGCCAGGGTCAGATGTAGGGTCGTATACACCCTGTTGAGGATAGTGTTGTCCTTGCATGCTTGCACACTGGTACTGCATATCGGTCTGAGGGCTGTGGAGCTGGTTGGTCTGTCCCCAGGGTCCTGATCCATCACCCTGGCTGGGATAATGTGGACCGGAGGGGCTAAGTTGACAGTTGCTCATGCCGAACTCGGCTTGCTGTAGAAGACTGTTCGCAATGTCAGCCTGACCAATTATCCCGGTGGCACAGATCTCCTCACGCTGGTATGTACCTTGCATTTGAGACTGGTAGACTTGATCAATGCAGCTCAGACCTTCTTGTCCGGGAGACAGTTGACTTGCATTGTGAGGGTGGTTGCATTGTTGAGGTTGCTGGTAGCCCATGTAGGCTCGGTCTCCACCTTGGATCATGTTGCCTTGCTCTCTGCCTTCAGCAGTCCCATGAGGATCCATGGCCATGGCCTCCATCATGACATTTTCAGTGATGCTCGGTGGACGAGGCGAGTACATGTGCCTGCTTAGTTTGGCATCAGACCCGCAATGCTGCAGTGCATTGCGGCGACTCATAAGTGACACGTTGCTTAAGCTATTAAAGCGTTGCACTTTGGGTAAACCCTGCGGGTTGGCACCAGAGCGTACTGGCTCGCTGGCGCGCCTCGTGTTGTTCCCGGGTGCCTGATGCGGATAGATCACTCCCGTGCCGTATTCGGTATTAGCACTGTGCCTCCTCGTGCCGCCTTGCTGCAGAAACGGAGGAAGAGGTTGGCCATGGCACTCCCTCAGGAATCTTCCTGGGTTGCCAGGTTGGTCCATGCTGGGTAGCGGGGTTGGCGGTGGGCCGCCTGTTGCTGCTGCATATTTAGCTTTTAGACTATACTGCTGCGCAGGAGTCAGGCTCGGGAGACCTGGCAACCCCCCGGGGGTATGATTCTGGCATGATCTGCCTCTTTGGCTGTTCTGAGACAGCGGGTCGCCGGGAACATCAGTCCCCATTACGGACTGGCAGTGACCCACTTGGGACACATCACTGGAGCGTCTGCTTGATAGGTAGGGCGAGACCATAGATGAACGGCGGCTCACTGTGTAGGCAGAGCTGAGGCTGCTGGTGCCGCTGCCCCGCCGGTCGTTTGGTTGGCAGGGCATTCCCATCCCGCTAACTCCGCCCAGATCCGGGGCAGAAAGCTCCATTACACGCCGGTTGGAGAGCAAGGGTGAAGGCGCGCACATGCCCATCATCTCTCCCGCTGAAGGAGCAGAGAAGGAAGTTAGTATGAGAATTATATATTGGCATCAGGAAATTACAGTTTGATTACTATAAACCATAAAGACCTTAAATGCATACGATGCCTAATTAAAAACACATCTCTTCCATCTTAATTTGACCCTCTAAATTTATATATATATATTAGTGCTGTCAAAGTTAATGCGTTAATAACTGCAAAAATGTAAACAGGTTTGTGTCAGTAAATTGCTCAGTGCAAAGAAAGAGAAGTAATCGTAACCTGGAATTAATTTGTTTATGTGTCTAATAGACATGAACAATGTTGAGTTTCAATAATAATAAACATATATTTGCATAAATCATCCATATTTGTCCATGCCCATGTTGATTAGCGTTGATTAAAGTATTAATTTAAGGTACATTTAGAATAAATAAAAATGTGCGATTAATTGCAATTAATCACGAGTTAACTCATGGCAATCATGCGATTAATCACGATTAAATATTTTAATCGATTGACAGCCCTAATATATATATATATATATATACATCTGCTAAATGACTAAATGTAAATGTAATTAAGAAATGTAAATGTAACTTTAATCTGAAAGCACAGTTAAGATGACCCAGCATAATAAATGTAAATTTTTTATGAATAAAAATGTATAAAAATAAATAACCTGCACATTTACAAAAAATTACCAAATTAATGCAACAATAAATTGCAATTAGTGTTTATAGTTTTTTTGTTTGTTTTAGCCACAGTTTGTCTTACAACAAAAACAATGAGCATTTTTATAAAAACATTAATTGCAATAAAAAAAAATATTTGTACAGTTTACTGTTTTTTGTCTGTCCGTTGACAAAAATAACCCGCAAATGTTTTAGAATAAATCAATGCAAAAATAAATCTCAATCAGTATTTGTAGTGTTGTTTTTAGTCCTGCAACCTTTTCTGTATAATAAATTATATGCAATTATTGTGATCAGGGTTTACATTTTTTTTTTTTGTCATAGATTGCATCTTTAGACAAAAATAAACTTAAAAATGTTTTATAATAAATTGCAATTAGTGTTTTAGTTATAGTTTGTTTTAAAACAAAAAAACATGAAATTTTTTATAATAAATTAATTGCAATATTTGGTTTTAATAATTGTTTTTTTACTCATAATTATTGTCCTTTGACAAAAATATCCTGCAAATTTTGTCACGTCATATTAACTGATTTTAGTCAGTTTTTCATCTAAAAAATACATCTAATTTTAGTTTTTAAAAATAACATTTAACAAATTCTGATTGTGTAATTGAAGTTCAAATTCACTTGTGTAATTGTATCATTGTGTGCCGATTGTAACATTATGTTGTGCATTTATCTCACATAGCATTAAACTGCTTTAGCATCATTATGATGCACAATTTTCATCTAATATTTGTTATTGCTGATGAAATAAAAATGACCATTTGTCAACAAAAACTTTCTCCAGATTGACACTGATTGCAAACAAAGAACAAGAGCTTGATTTGCTTAGTCTTTTACCCGAGAGAGCCGGCGGTTTATTCCCTGCGCTCCGCCCAGGTGGTGTAGGCCGGCGAATTTGCTTCAGTTTGTCGATCTTTAGGTTCTCCAACCTCTTCAAGGCCTGCACGGACATGCACATCCCCCCCGAGCCCCCGCCGGACTCGGCCACGCCGGTGTTCCCGCTCTCCTCCTGTGTGGTCAGGTCCTCCAGACTCCCCGCTGCATTGAGGTTCATCTCCACGCCGCTGTCGTTGTTGTTGGCGCTCCCTAGTGGAGAACGCTCGCTACTACAGGATGACTGACCGCCAGGGCTTGGCTGGGATTTCTAGAAATGATTCAAGAGATATTGTAGTTATTATGCACACAGTTATCCGTTACAATGGATCAGGCCCGGCTCCAGAATCAAATCACCGAGGGTGTTTCTTAAATTAGTGAGGGTGCTCTAATATATTTATATATATATTAGTGGTGGGCCGTTATCGGCGTTAACGTGCTGCGTTAACGTGAGACTCTTATCGGGCGATAAAAAAAATATCGCCGTTAATCTATTCTCAAAGTTGGGTTGGGAGCTGGGTCTATACTAAGCTATGATGACTTTCACCCTGATATTTTAGCGCGGATGTATACCTAGCCGAATTGCACTGTAGGGGGCGAGAACGAGTCTTCGAACTAGAGGCTCGCAGTCCGTGATGGACAGATTGTTAACGGCTGGTCTATGTGGTAATACAATCGGGCAGGACATCCAAACGCTCACCTATCATTCATCAACCTCAAATATGGCTTTTCATCTGAAAGATGTATGTAGTAGCAACTTTACATGGCCGCTCAATATGATGTTAACCTAGAGAAATGTGCGCTATTGAAGTGTTTGTGTGGAAGTGCGTTTGCTGCAGGACAGGCTCCGGTGCGCTCACTTGCTCCTAAAATCTCTGTCATTTTTGGTCATACAGATAAAAGTAGTCTAATACATCTTTCGAATCTGTAAAGACTCTACGTTTATTTGTGTGCACTCAGAATAACAACGAAACGTTGCGCTTTTAAGCAAACAGGATGCGCTTTAGGTCTCATGTGAACTTGAGCGAGAAACTTCGAAACTCCGTCTTTGAAAAATATATCTATAGAGAGTGAAATGTCTAAAAAATAAAAATAGAAGACGTGTGTGTTAGCATGGATGATTTACATGAAATTTAATCTGTGCAACACTGTGCATAAGATGGCTTTCAGTTCAATATAATAACAAAAAACGACATTTTGGGTTTTTATTCAACTAATAAGGTGGGCACGCTGTGATCTGTACTATATTTTTACTGTAATTGACAGTTATCGGCAAAAACAAAACAAAAAAAACAACAACACGGGAGTGGGAGGGAATGGGAGTCATTCTTCTGGGAGTGGAACGGGATTTTCCTCCAGTTTTTTCGTGGGATTGGGACGGGAAGAGATTAAAGTTTGTGATGCATTTTGGAAACAGGAGATGAGCCCCTGGTCTAATGCGCCACCTGGCTTGAGAAACCCGTTCTCAAAGACTTACTTTTAGTCATTATTTGGGTAGCACACATATTCTGAATGCCTTCGGCAGAATTCAAATGAGCCATTTTAATCTAGATTAATCTAGATTAAAAAAATTAATCTATGCCCACCACTAATATATATATATATATATATATGTCAATTTGGTCAACAAAATATGTCTTACAATATCCGTGCGTGCAAAGGTTCTGTGCAATCCTCTTGTTTAATATTCTCGAGGTCTGAATTGATATGGCAATATTGACGAACTTGCTGTTTTGGCAAGAGTACTGAAACAGTACTGAAACGCCGTCTAAGCTGTTGGCCAATCACAACGCACTGGGACAGCTAACCAATCACAACACATTTCGTTTTTCAGAAGGTGGGCCTTCATCAAACCC
Organism: Schizopygopsis pylzovi; assembly: GCA_027422435.1. Classification (NCBI taxonomy): domain Eukaryota; kingdom Metazoa; phylum Chordata; class Actinopteri; order Cypriniformes; family Cyprinidae; genus Schizopygopsis; species Schizopygopsis pylzovi. The sequence continues at coordinate 997,389 of CM049830.1, read as the reverse complement.
GGAACTAATCGAGTCGTTTGTGGCGGGGGGAGAAATCTATTGTAATAATGTACATTATGTGAAAAATAATGCGATTTTTCAAACCACCAAGTATGAAACATGTTCTAGTACACCCCCAAAACAAAATCAAGACTTTGTAAAAGAGCATAATAGGACCTCTTTAATACATTTGTCTGTCAGCATAAATGTTTGCTTTTAGTTTTAAGAGGTGAATAATACCCATATTATTGGTTGCTCTGACAGATCTTTTAACACTCAGTAGACTGACTTTTATTCATTAGATGAACTACAGTTTTTAAGTTGTCGGTTGCTAGTTGAGTTAACTTAACAAGTTGAGTGCGATAGGTTGCCTTGTTTTTTGGAGTTAGGTCAACTTTTTTTTTTTTATTACAATGTATATATATATATATATATATATATATATCAAACAATATATCATATATATGTCAAACGATTAATCGCATCCAAAATACAAGTTTTTGTTTACATAATGTATGTGCTGTGTATATTTATTACGCATATATATAAATACACACATAAGCATGTATATATTTCAGAAAAAATAATAATATATATTTATAATATAAGTTATATGAATATAAATATAGACATTTAAATATTTTCATAATATATACTGTATGTGTGTGTATTCATATATGCATAATAAATAAACACAGAACAGAAACACATATTATGCAAAAAAAACTTTTATCTTGGATGCGATTAATTGCGATTAATTGTTTGACAGCACTAATATATTTATATATGGCGCAAAAGCGCTCCGTTTCTAATCACTAAAAAGCTGTCAGTCATCTTAGTTTATCTTGACAACACACAAGAGATCCAAAAGGTTGTTGGTGCCAGTGCTATTTTAGTATTATTTATGTATAATTGTATTTATTAGTATTTTGAATGAGCTTTTTTTCAGTTTTAGTTTTTTTAGTAGCCTTGTTATTTGTTCTTGTCATTTTATTAGCTTTAAAAAAAAATATATATATTTATTTTATTTCAGTTCACTATTATAGTATTTATTCATATTTTAGATTGTTTTATTTGACTATTTAATTTGAGTAATTTTGAAAATGTGTTACGTGCGTCAGTCTTTTTTAGCTTTTATATATATATATATATATATATATACAGTTTAGAAACACACACACACACACACACACACACACACACACACACACACACATTTTTAACAGTTTTCAAAAATCATGTTTTTCATTGTGCATTCACCAATTAATCTCTATCAAACCACAGTTGGGTTATTTTGATTAGGTAAAACATAAAAAAAACAGCTAATTAACACAAAACACAATAAAAATATGATAAAAGTATAAAAAAACACGATTTTTTTATTTATTTATCAGTTATCGAGTTATCAGTTTTGCCAAATAAACTCTTCTTATATAAATATATTCTGTTTAACTTTATTTTATTTAAGTTTAAAATTATAGTATTTATTAATATTCTGAATTAGCTTTAATTTTCAATTTAATTTAATTTTAATATGAGTAATTTGTTGTTTTCTCACCATTTTTATTAGCAATCGTGATCTCACAAAGCTACGTTATTATAAATATGTTCTCTACGCTGTACACAAATCTCTTATTTGCACCGCGTCTACACTTTGTTATAATGAGGTGATTCACACAATACCTTTACTGTATTGTACTAGTATTCTACTGTAACTTAAACGTCTCTGATTCAAGAAATCAACAGATATGTCTGTGATTAGCTACATTGCTCAACGCTGCAAAAACACGTTGAAATAGAATCGATCTCCTGAGCGCAAACTATGCTGGATGGTTTGACAAATCTGCAATAAAATGTCATTAATATAGCTTTAACTGAGGGTGCTTTTGATTTAGTTTGAGAACCGGGCCTGCGATGGATAGTTAAGAGAAACAAAGCTGGTCTTACCAGTGCGGTTTCTGGAGCGAGTAACTTGCAGTCCTCTCTGCTTCTCTCCTCTTTTTCTATCAGAAGTTCAGAGCTCTGACCTGCCGGGTTCAGACCCAGAGGACGTGGCCCGGTGTCTCCGCGGTGCTTTTTAGTGATGTGAGCCTCGGGTCCGTGTACCGTCTTCACGTGCTTCCTCAGAGAGCTCGGGTCGGTGTAGCGCTTCGTACAGCCGGGGATCTTACAAACGTACGGTTTCTAAAGGACAGAAACAGGAGAGCGTGGTTGGCGTGTAATCTGCAGCTGTAGACAAACGTTTGGAAGCAAAGCTAAACCTATGCATCGTTAACTTCAGGCGTATTGCTTTTTTCAGGTCATGTGGTGGATTAATTCTATAACGAATGTCAGGTTAGACTGCATTAAATGTATCGAGGCATGTTTTGCAGCTGTATTTAGATTATGAAAATAGATTAAAATGAAACAGAAATTCTGTTTAGATGTGCTTTTGAAACTTATTTGTATGTGTGGGAAAAGAAAAGCCATAAATAAAAATTGAATAAAGAGATATTTAAAAAATATATAATTATAATAAATAAAAAAATAAAACAGTGCAACTAATTAAAAAAATTATAGATGAACCTCAAAAGGTTGTCGCAGGTACATAATAAAAGTCAATAAGCAAACTAATAAACTACACATTTTAATAATAAATTAGTGCAATAATTAATATGAATAATTTTTTTGTAAAATTTTAATTTTTAGCCATGGATTTTGTCATTTAACAATAAATAAGTAATTTTATTTGATAATAAATTAATGCAATCATAAATTGCAATTTTTGACGATTAAGATTTTTATTCTAAGAACTATAATATACAGCATATACAAACAAATATGGATACTTTTTATCAATGCAAAAAATTATTTACATAATAAAATACATTTTCAAACATTACAATTCTCCCAATCTGGACTAAGTTACAGAAAACTAAGTAACTAAGTTACTATCAGTTAAGAAAGTTATTGTAACATATATAATATGTGACCCTGGAGCACAAAAACAGTCATAAGCAGCACAGATATATGTGTAGAAATAGCCAACAATACATTGTATGGGTCAAAATTATACATTTTTATTTTATTCCAAAAATAATTATGATATTAAGTTTATGTTCCATTAAGATATTTAGTAAATTTCCTACTGTAAATATATAAAAACGTAATTTCTGATTAGTAATATGCATTGCTAAGACTTCATTTGAACAACTTTAAAGATGATTTTCTCAATATTTAGATTTTTTTGCACCCTCAGATTCTATATTTACAAATATTGTCCAAACCATACATCAATGGAAAGCTTATGTATTTAGCTTTCAGTATAAATCTCAATGACTGGTTTTGTGGTCCAGGGTCACATATTTGTAGTTTTGTTTTATATAGTGCATGAGTTCACCTCATTGGAGTGTGTTCGGTTCTGGTGCTTTGCGCGGTCTGACGCATTGGAGAAAGCCTTGTTGCAGGCCTCGTGTTCACACACATACGGTTTCTCCCCAGTGTGCGAGCGCAGATGAGTCTTCAGGTTCTCCAGACGCGAGTACGCTTTATTACAGCCTTCAAACTGATACGCACAAACAGAAACATTGTTAGATTGCTGTCAAGCAGCATCAAACACAGATATGATATGTCAGAGAGTGTATTCACAGTGCACTTGTGAGGTTTCTCTCCCGTGTGTCGGCGCATGTGGACCACGAGCATGTACTGGGCCTTAAAGGGCCGCTGCTCTCGAGAACAGTCGATCCAGTGACACACAAACTCCTTCTTCTCGCCGTGGATGTGCTCGTTATTGATGTGCTGTACAGAAAATCAGATTAAAAAGCATGACAACAGACAAGAGATCCAGAAGGTTGTTGGTGCCAGTGTTGTTTTAGTATTATGTATGTATAATAGTATTTATTAGTATTTTGAATGAGCTATTTTCAGTTTTCAATTTTAGTTTTTTTAGTAGTCTTGTTATGTGCTCTTGTCATTTTATTAGCTTTTTAAAAATATATTTCTATTTTTTTATTTCAGTTCACTATCATAGTATTTATTCATATTTTGAATTAGCTTTTATTTTTATATTTTCATTTTTCAATTTCATTTTAGTAATTTAGTAAATTTGTTATGTGTGTCAGTCTTTTTTAGCCTATATATACACACACACACACTCACTCACTCACTCTCTCTCTCTCTCTCTCTCTCTCTCTCCTCTCTCTCTCTCACACACACACATATATTTATATGAAGAGACATAGCTTCATTTTTAACAATATTCAAAAATCATGTTTTTTCATTGTACATTCACCAATTAATCTCAATCAAACCGCACGCAGTTGTGTTATTTTGATTAGGTAAAACATAAATAAATACAGCTAATTAACACAAAACACAATAAAAACATGATGACATAATACAAAAATGTGATTTATTTATTTATTTATTTATCAGTTATCGAGTTATCAGTTTTGGCAAATAAAATCTTATATATTTTTTTTTTATATATTCTGTTTAACTTTATTTTATTAAGTTTAAAATTATAGTATTTATTGATATTCTGAATTAGCTTTTATATTTATATTCTCAGTTTTCAATTTAATTTAATTTTAATATGAGTAATTTTGTCGTTTTCTCGCCATTTTTATTAGCTTTTTATATTTTATATGTGTATTTATTATTATATTTATAAATGTTTTTTTATACATTTTCATGTTATGTTATTTTATTTCAGCTTTCATTTTTATATTTTCAGTTTTCAATATAATTTTAGTTTAAGTTTTAGTAATATTTGTACTTGCCTTGAACTTATTCAAATCATTTTTATTTACGGTTTGCAAGTTTAAGTTTTTTCATCTAATATTTATATTTTATTTCAGCTTTATTTAATTTACCTTTTTTATTTTTTGTAATAGTTTTGTTAACAATAACAACCGCCTGGTGCGACGTACCATTTTTGAATCTCAATGCAAAAACAAACGAGATTTCAGAGCTTCGGCAGAAGAGATAATTATTAGCAAACGAAGGCTTGATTGTCCTTCTGTTCATCACATAAATCTATATGACTTCAGAAATGTAGCTATATACACTCAGAGAAAAAGGTACAAAAGCTGTCACTGGGGCAGTACCTTCAAAATAAAGTACTTGTTGTACCTTTTAGGTATAAATATGTACACTTTAGGTACTGATATGTACCTTTAAAACACCAATATGGACCCTTCAGATACAAAGATGTACTTTTGACTAAGTACCATTTCAGTGACCGCTTTTGTACCTTTTATTCTGGGAGTTTAACATAAAAGTCATATGTACTAACTAGGGATGCACGATATATCGGCATCGGCCGATAAATGCTCATTTGTTCTGTTATCGGTCTCGGCCCGATAAGAAACTTTGACCGATATCTTTAAGCCGATAAATAATGCATTATTTCAGACAATTCAGATGTGCATTGTTCGCCATGATGGTTTTGAAAAGCTTGAGATATGATTGGAATCACTTTAAAAAGTACAATACATTTATGTTCAACATGTGCAGAGCAAATCTGTCATAAAGGCTACTGTGTATTTAATTATAATAAGAACATTACTGTAAATGACGTTGTGGAATCAAAACAGCTGCTATTCAAAACAGCGGTAGCCTATTAATTTGTCACGTTTTCAAAATCACTGAAGCATTATTAATAATAACCACCACTTTTATTTTCATCAACAATATGGTTTAGTAATTAATATAATTTCATTATTGTCCATGCAGTTTTATTAATCCATGGCGCATGCTTTTTGATTCTTTACACATGATGTCCAATGACTTGTTTGCATTATTTTATTTTATTTGTGAGACTTTATGGTGAAATTTGGTAATGGGAGAGTAAAATATTGTTTTAAACGTACACTGTTCAAACTCGTCTGCTTATGTTGAAGTGTTTGGGATGAGGGTTTTAATGATGAGACCTTTTTTTTAATCAGGCTCTCAAAAAGTATATAAAAATTCGGCCAACATATCGGTTATCAAATATAAAGAATTATCGGTTATCGGCCAAAATGTTCATATCGGTGCATCCCTAGTACTAACATTATGATGTTTACTAGAAACTCTTCCTTTTATGAAGACCAAATGTGTTTTTGTGGAACGAAGCGTGCGTCTTTGAAATGCTGCGGTCAGTAAACGACTCTTGCTCTCTCTTACGTGCACGAGTTGCTCCTGCGTGTCGAACTCTTTGCTGCAGCTCTCCCAGTGGCAATTGGTCTCGTAAAAGGCCTCTGGTTCAGGTTTCTCCTCCTTATCAAGATCCTCTCTGCCTTCCAGTAAACCCAGAAGAGGATCCTGCAGAGCACAGCGCACGAGCTCACGTCAGAACAACATAAACATGGACCTATTTGACTGCAACCACAATGGATGTGAATCATTAGACAATGAGTGCGTCCTCTTAATGCGATTATAATGAGATTTAGACATGTAAACTCAATACTTCGATTTAATAATGAGAGGCAAGCATAATAATAATTAACATGTGCACTGATTCTAATCGAAATATACATGCATGTAAACACCGTATTGCCGCTCTGACCAAAGTGTGCATGCGTCCGTGATGTACATGAATGACGGGACGCGCACCTGTAGTAATACACAGATTAGAAACGATGGAGGGGACGAAAGCATCGCATTTCTGGGTCGCTGCCACCAGTCTCTGTTCCTCGTCCAGAAACGGCGAGAACGCGACGCCAGCGTATACTGTGATATTCTATCACATTTCTATAGTGCCGAAAAAGCGTGGAATAGGCCTACAGCCATACAAAATAATTATGCATTAGATGTAAATAAATTAAAACGGTGGCCATACACACACCTGCTCTTTCTGAGTCCATGTGCTGTGCATTGGGGTATGTGAATAAACGTACCACATTTCTTAGCGAATAATACGAATGTAAACGAGTGCTTTGCTCGTGGAAATTTTTCTCACAATTCTGATTTTCTACTGGGTAACGTCTGGCGATTCCCATATCTGTGTTACAAGAACGGAGGAGGTGAGAGACGCCTCAGCGTGACTCGTGTCTGAAGATACATATGATAAAAACACCACCGTGATTTTAACCGTAGAACTTTGAAAATGCTCCAGTAAAAACCTGTTGAACAGTTAACCGGCGACTACCACCTAATATACAGTATATGCCGAAAAACGGTAGGATACATCATTCAGCATTTTACGTCATCACTGACCTGGTTTGTTTGGAAGCGTGCAGAGTGAATCTGGTAAGATTTACAGAATTTACTCTAAAACTAACTGCACTTATTCGTGAGCACTAGCAAGGCGTTTAGGAAGTGTGTGGATCCTGGGTTCCTCGTTGAGGATGGACACGCCGACGACACACTACGAAAGCTCCTCCGGTTCTTGATGTTAATGCTGTCCATCACGCGAGCACGCACGAGATGCTCGGTCTTCAGCTGAAGACACACACCGACCGCAGGTTATTATCAGAATAAACGTTCACCATGTAAGGGCTCTCTATGAGGAAGCCACCATCAGCGATTATACTGAATTAACCTAATGTGCCATACGTTATTATATCGAGTTTTTAATAGATGGGGCTATTTTAGAACCGACATGCTTCCTGTGAGCAACGATTGTATCGTAAAAAGACGCTACACAAATATCGTTGAATTGAAGGCACGGAAACTAAATAAATATTAGATGAAAAACCATTTCATTGCATTTGATTAGATGAAGCACGATAAGACTAAGTGAAAACATAAGGGAAACCGAAACCTATAAATCTAATATCAGTTTAAAAGTTCAAAATACACAGCAAAATGACCAATTTGCATTTTAAGTTACTACATTTATGTATTATTTTTTATGTACAAACATAAATAAATGACTAAATAAAAAATAAAATGTAACTAAAAAAGCATAAAAAAATCAACCCAAATACTATAAAAACTATAAAAGATCTGGCAAATTGTATTCAGTCTTATGTTAAAAAGCTAAAATTAGTAACTGAAAAAACTACATTTGAGCTAAAACTGAAATAAAAATAAATCCATGAGTAGGATTAAAAAAAGAACATAAATATACTTCTCTTCATTCTGATTTTAAATTAAGCACTAAAATTACTAACCGGAAAAAAACTAACTCCATGAACTACACTGTAAAAAATGAGGGCTTGCCGCTCACCTTCTGAGCGGCGGAGTGTCTTACTCATTCTGTTGGATGAGTTCTCAACTTTTGTTGCATAAACTTAAAACAGAGCTCTATGATAAACTCAAACTCTCCTGAAGCTGGTCGAGCTTAGCATTTAAGCTGCCTCAACTTTTCACTATACAGTGTAAAACTATTGATGTCTATGCCTTGTATCTCCCTAGCTTTGCAGTAGGATTAGACGAATTAGTAATAAGTCCCTGAATCATTTCTGAGAGAGTAATTGTACAGTAATCTAATTACCCTGCTCTCCAGATGTATTTAATAACTAGGGCTTGCATGACTCCTTCTAGAGTAACTTGCGAGTGCCTTCTCATTCTGAGGAATGAGTTCTCCACTTTCAGAGCTCGTTATAGGTCTCACTCTGAGGAGTGAGTTCTCCGCTCTAGAGCTCCTCATTGGTAGCTGAGTTCCTCTCATTCCGAGGAATGAGTTCTCCGCTCTCCAGAGCTCGCCGTCGGTAGAGCTAGCACTGCTCCCCTCAACCAGAGGGTCACCTATGAGCATGCCGCTCCCGTCTGAGCGTCCGAGTTTCTCCGCCCCCCAGACCTCTGTGATAGGTCGCTCGCCTGTTGGTCGAGCCAGCATTGCTCCCCTCAACCAGAGGGTCATCTATGAGCGTGCCGCTCCCTTCTGAGCATCTGAGTTCCCTCTCACTCCGAGGAATGAGTAGTTCTCCGCTCCAAGGCATAGAACGTTCTAATAAGTGCACACGCAAGACTTTGGGCACTTTTCTAAAATCTTTTCGAGGAAAGAGGGGCAGCCGTCTGCTTCCCGCGATTCAAGACCCACCGTTGCCGAGGCACGGAGGCGAATGAAATCGTGGGGTTCGCAGTTGGTGGTGGCCGATAAGCTGGAAAGGGACCGCCCCCTTTTCGCGCGTCGGCCGAGAACGAGAGTGAGCTGCTGGATTGTGATGATGCGATCTTTCTGACATCATTAGATGCAGCAGCTAGTGCTCCGCTGCATATGAACGAGTTTTGGAGGTTATGGATTATAAAAATAAATTTAAATAACCCCCAGCTCGAGTGAGCCTTCCTTTCTTCATAAATCTCGATGTGGAGGTTGAGAAGGAGTGGGAAAAGCTAGTTTTTTCTCGTATTCATAGGTTTCAGCATACTAGTTATGCTGACACTGAGGGGATGCGTGAAAATGGCTATGAGGGGATGCCCCCTGTGCAAGAGATGATAACCAGCTTATCTCTCTATGGCGAGACATCCTCTCTCAAGGCTCCCTCCTGGCCATCTAAGCCCCTGAATCTCGCTTAAATGGCAGGGCATATGCAGCAGCAGGTCAGACCGTCGCTTCGTTGCACACGAAGGCGTACCAGACTGACCTGCTAAAAGTCCTGGATAAGGTCCAGGTCTGAGCCCGAACAACCAGGGGTCCTAACCCATCTCGGTCTGAGGATCAGAGATGGGCTTAGAAGGCTAGTCTCGCGACTCATGCCCCTCCCCCTCCTGCGGCTAGGGTGAGACAGAGGCGTGGGTCAGAGAGAGGCAAGCCCTCTCATTCCTCTCTAATTCCCCTGTAACCACCGTAAACTCCACCGACCGAGGTTAGGTGGAAGTTTCCTGCCTAGAGGCGCTCCCTTGTGAGCGGCGGAGTTCCCTCTCATTCTGAGGAATGAGTTCTCTCCGCTCCTCAGAGCTCTGTGATAGGTCGCTCTCCGTGCTGGTCGAGCTAGCATTGCTCCCCTCACTATAGAGGGTTATCTATGAGCATGCCGCTCCCTGCTGAGCGTCTGAGTTCCTTCTCATTCTGAGGAATGAGTTCTCCGCTCTCCAGAGCTCGATATAGGTAGCATTATAGGCTCTCATTCTGAGGAATGAGTTCTCCGCTCTCCAGAGCTCGATATAGGTAGCATTATAGGCTCTCATTCTGAGGAATGAGTTCCCAACTAAGAACTGCAGTCAGGTGGACTTATGATGACTTCAGGCAGGTTCTGTATTCTCGAACTGCCTTACTGATGGTCTGGACGTGAGTCCCCTCGGAGGTTTCTGCGGATCCTCCTGGATCTTCAGTCATTCGGGTCACCACTGCAAGGGTACAGCCAGCATTACTCCCCTCACGATAAGAGGGTTACCTATGAGTATGCCGCTCCCTTCTGAGCGGCTGAGTGTCTTTTCATTCTGAGGAATGAGTTCTCCACTCTCCAGAGCTCGTTATAGGTAGAGCCAGCATTACCTATGAGTATGCCGCTCCCTTCGGAGCGTCTGAATGTCCACTCATTCCGAGGAATGAGTGTTCCGCTCCCCAGAGCTCGCTGTTGGTAGAGCCAGCATTGCTCTCCTCACCCAGAGGGCCACCTATGAGCATGCCGCTCCCTTCTGAGCGGCGGAGTTCCCTCTCATTCTGAGGAATGAGTTCCCCGCTCTCCAGAGCTCATGGCTGGGCTCGACGCTCCCCTCTGAGCGGCGGAGTGTCTTCTCATTCTGAGGAATGAGTTCTCCGCTCCTCAGAGCTCTATGATAAGTCGCTCTCCCTGCTGGTCGAGCTAGCATTGCTCCCCTCACTATAGAGGGTTATCTATGAGCATGCCGCTCCCTGCTGAGCGGGGAGTTTCCCTCTCATTCTGAGGAATGAGTTCCCCCGCTCTCCAGAGCTCATGATGGGGCTTGCCGCTCCCTTCTGAGCGGCGGAGTGTCTTCTCATTCTGAGGAATGAGTTCTCCGCTCCTCAGAGCTCTATGATAAATCGCTCTCCCTGCTGGTCGAGCTAGCATTGCTCCCCTCACTATAGAGGGTTATCTATGAGCATGCCGCTCCCTGCTGAGCGGGGAGTTTCCCTCTCATTCTGAGGAATGAGTTCCCCGCTCTCCAGAGCTCATGATGGGGCTTGCCGCTCCCTTCTGAGCGGCGGAGTGCCTTCTCATTCTGAGGAATGAGTTCTCCACTTTCCAGAGCTCGTTATAGGTCTCACTCTGAGGAGTGAGTTCTCCGCTCTAGAGCTCCTCATTGGTAGCTGAGTTCCTCTCATTCCGAGGAATGAGTTCTCCGCTCTCCAGAGCTCGCCGTCGGTAGAGCTAGCACTGCTCCCCTCAACCAGAGGGTCACCTATGAGCATGCCGCTCCCGTCTGAGCGTCCGAGTTTCTCCGCCCCCCAGACCTCTGTGATAGGTCGCTCGCCTGTTGGTCGAGCCAGCATTGCTCCCCTCAACCAGAGGGTCATCTATGAGCGTGCCGCTCCCTTCTGAGCATCTGAGTTCCCTCTCACTCCGAGGAATGAGTAGTTCTCCGCTCCAAGGCATAGAACGTTCTAATAAGTGCACACGCAAGACTTTGGGCACTTTTCTAAAATCCACTTAGTGGTAAGTCCGCACATTAAAGATTCTGCGTTCTTTCTAAAAATCCCGTAAGGGTAGGGTTACGCGCACTGCTTCGTGCCCTTTTTTGAGCTGGTTAAAGCCCCGGTTTGTGCCTTGGGCCCCGCTCCCCTGTCCCATATATGTTGGGTCCAAAAAAAAAGGGAAAGGGGGTGTACACTACCAAGAGGTCTGTTGAGACAGTTCCCTCAGTAAGCTTGGGAGAGCAGGTGGTAACCCCTGAGTGATCGGCCAGGACCTGGTGAGCCAGGTGCCTGGCCATATCCCCTTGAAGGAATCTTGTTTGATTCCAAGACCTTGAGCTCTACCCTAGGCCCGGTAATCCCGGCGCCTAACAGGTAAGTACTAGGGTACGCAGCTCGGGCCTTTGGCCGAAGGGGATAATATCACTGACAGCCATCAGCCGTCCCGGGGGAAACTTCCTTAAGCCGGGTATAGTTGGCTTAGTGCTCGCCTTTTTTGCGAAATTGGCTTGCATTCCCCTCAGCATGGTGAAGTGGGTATAACGTTCCCCGTAGCGACCCCTAGGGGACGCAGTTCGAGTTCCCATGAAGGGGAACGTCTCAGGTTACGTATGTAACCATGGTTCCCCGAGTGGGGAACGAGACACTGCGTCCCCTGGGCTTTGAGCCATGCTTCGGACGCAAGCTTCAGACGAAGAAGCTGATGATGTATCCTCCCGGCGGCACTTATATTGTGGTACGCCGGTAGTGACGTCATGGGCTGTCGCCGGCCAACAGGTGGTGTTTTTTCATATGTATCTTCAGACCGAGTCACGCTGAGGGCGTTCCCCGTAGCGACCCCTAGGGGACGCAGTGTCTCGTTCCCCACTCGGGGAACCATGGTTACATACGTAACCTGAGACGTTTTTTACTGGGTAACGTCTGGCGATTCCCGTATCTGTGTTACAAGAACGGAGGAGGTGAGAGACGATCAGCGCTCTGTCATTACACTGTAAAAAATTACCGTGATTTTAACCGTAGAAAACTTTGAAAATGCTGCAGTAAAAACCTGTTGAACAGTTAACGGTGACTTCCCCTAATATACAGTATATGATGAAAAACGGTAATATACATTTACATTTTACGGTATAATACCGTTTTTTGGAAGTGAAAATTAATGTAAAATTTACAGAAAAAACAATAGACTGTAAAATAATTGCATTATTCGTGTGCATGTAATGTTTCGAAGGTGACCTGGGTTCCGGTTGAGGATGGACTCGCCACGTCTCCCTCCGAAAGCTCCTCCAGGTTCTTGATGTTAATGCTGTCCATCACGCGGCCCAGAAGAGGCTCGGTCTTCAGCTGAAGACACACACCGACCGCAGGTTATTATCAGCAACTAAAACTGTTCACACATTTAACAGAGGACCTCAGAGGAAGCCAACCATCAGCGATTATACTGAATTAACCTAATGTTGCCATACGTTAATTATATTGAGTTTTTACTATATAAATCTATTTTAGAAACGACATTTCCTGTGAAGCAACGATTGTATCGTAAAAAACGCTACACAAATAATCTTGAATTGAAGCTGAAACTAAATAAATATTAGATGAAAAACCCATTTCTAATTTTTATTTTGATTAAGATGAAGCACGGAAATTAATAAGTGAAAAACATTATAGAATTGATAAAACGGAAATAATATAAAATCTAAATAGTAAAGTTTAAAAATACAAAAATACACAGCAAAATGACCAATTTGCATTTTAAGTTACTACATTTTTTTTATTTAATTTTTTATTTTACAAAATAAATAAATGACTAAATAAAAAATTAAATGTAACTAAAAAAAATTTAAAAAATCAAACCCAAATACTATAAAAAAAAATAATAAAAAAGATCTGGCAAATTGTCATTCAGTTTATGTTAAAAACTAAAATTAGTAACTGGAAAAAACTAAATTTGAGCTAAAACTGAAATAAAAATAAATCCATTAGTAGGATTAAAAAAAGAACATAAATAGTACTTTTTTCATTTATTTTAAATTAAGCACTAAAATTACTAACTGGGAAAAAACTAAATATGAACTACACTGTAAAAAAAAAAAGTTGAGTCTTAAAATTTTAAGGCGACCAGCTTCAGCAGATTTTTGAGTTCTCTCAACTTATTTTTGTTGGAGATTCTCAACGTTTTGTTGCATAAACTTAAAACAACAAGTTGAGAAAACTACAAAATCTGCTGAAGCTGGTCGCCTTAAAATGTTAAGCTGCCTCAACTTTATTTATTTTTACAGTGTAAAACTTTAATGTATATCCTTGTATCACTCATTAGCTTTGCAGTAGGATTAGACAGTAATTAGTAATAAGTAATGAAATAATTTTTGGAGAGAGTAATTTGTACAGTAATCTAATTACCCTGTTGAAGATGTATTTAATAACTAGTACTTCATGACTTTTTAGAGTAACTTAGAAAATATTCCTATTTTAACATAGTGTAAAAAGAATCCATTGCTATCTACACTTACTGCCAATTTAAAATATGAACAAACACTATAATGATGTATACGTGATGGTAATTAATGAGCGAGCGAGGGACTCACGTGTGTGTGTTTGGCCGGAGCGTGGAGTCGGGGGCATGAGCTGTACATGTTCCCCTGCGGTCTGCAAGAGTAGTTCATGGAGCTGGAGAAACCCAACGACGGACTGAAAACACAAACAACCCATAATATTAATATAATAAACCTGAGAAGAGGTGATGCCAAGCCCCCAGAGGACCATCAGACAACATACGAAACTACCAAACTGTGCTATAGGTTTAAATCGTGATATAATCATTGCTGTTAATAGTGTTCACCGTCATTATCATCATTAACGATTCTGCCATATGGACATCAACTTGACATAATAAATATAATGTAGAAATATTAAAAACTTCGATTTTCTGTAAAGCTGCTTTGAAGCAATTTGCATCGTGAAAAGCGCTGTACAAATAAACTTGAATTAAATATTAATATATCAGAATCAGCTTTTGAAAAGTATGGAATTTAATAATTTCCATGTATGGAAAAAAACGAAAGCAGAGTATGGAGAAATATTTGCATTTCCAGAAATTAGCGCCATTTAGGTTTTTATAAATATGATAAATTAAGTTTATCATACAAGAAGTGTGTTTTCATGGCAGCTGTTTAGTGATTGTGAAACACTGATGAATTAATTCAAGGAGCACTTTTTAATTATGCAAAATGTTTTGGGTTTCTTCTCACGATATTCTTAGCACCGTATGACATAGCCTCGAGGACCTTTGCAAAAAATATATATATATACTGGCTTTTATGTGTGCACGAGAAACCATTAAACTTAGCATATAGGACAATACACACAATATTAATTAATTCATAATATTGCAGAAAAAGAGATCATCAATGCAGAGAAGATGTTGTTTACCCTGGACCACAAAAGTGAAAATCGAAATTGAGATTAATGCATCATCTGAAAGCTGAATACATAATATTTCCATGATGTATGGTTTGGACAATATTTGTAAATCTGGAATCTGAGGGTGCAAAAAAATCTAAATATTGAGAAAATCATCTTTAAAGTTGTTCAAATTAAGTTCTTAACAATGCATATTACTTAAAAATTAAGTTTTTATATATTTACGGTAAGAAAAAATCTTTATGGAACATGATCTTAATATCCTAATGATGTTTGACATAAAATAAACATTGATAATTTTGACTCATACAATGTATTTTTGGCTATAGCTACACATATACCCCAGTGACATAACACTGCTTTTGTGCTCCAGTGTCACATATACCAAATATAAAGCTGAAAATATTGCTGTATGAAAAATGTATGTTAAATATGGTCTAGAATAAGATCTACTGAGAGGTTTGGAGCATGGCATTAGTAAATGGAAAGTGTGTAGTAAGCGTGGTAATCTGAGTGTGTAAATGAAGTGTTGATGATGAATCTCCACCTCATGCTGCTCACAGACAGATGCCCATACGAGCTGGCAGCGCTCGGCCCGCAGCGCGCGTTCACAAACGCCACCAGAGAGTTGGGCGAGGTGCGGATGACCGTCTGCAGGTCCACACTGGCATCGGACAGCGGCGAGATGGACAGCGCGCGCTTCTTACTCAGCTTCAGCATAGAGCGAGGCGTCGAGAAACAAGACGCTGCCGGACACAGATAAAGATCACACGCTTCAGTTAGTCAGCACGCATTAGATACCATCAACTAACATTCAGCAATTCTATTGCATTTTAAACTAAACTTGTGAATTAACAACGTGTACTAGAATATTTATCACATTTATTTAGAATAATTATAAAACCCTAAACATTTAGATAAAGGGGTTTCCAATCGGGGTTTGTGAGTTTATGAAAAAATTATCTCTAATTAAATCTTATAAATATACAATTAAAATGAATAGACAACCAAAATTAAACCAAAACATTTAAAAAAAGATTATTGGGATAAATTAACCATAAAAAAATTGAAATTAAAACAAATAAATTATTTTTAAAAATCAAAACAACTAGAATTAATTAAATCATATAAATATTAAATTAAAATGAATAGACAACCAAAATTAAACCAAAACATAAAAACAAATTATTGGGATAAATTAACCATAAAAATTTCAAATTAAAACAAATAAATTATTTTTAAAAATAAAAACAACTAGAATTAATTAAATCATATAAATATAACATTAAAATTAATAGACAACCAAAATTAAACCAAAACATTTACAAAAAAATATTGGGATAAATTAACCATAATTTTTTAAAATTAAAACAAACAAATTATTTTTTTAAATAAAAACAACTAGAATTAATTAAATCATATAAATATTAAATTAAAATGAATAGACAACCAAAATTAAACCAAAACATAAAAACAAATTATTGGGATAAATTAACCATAAAAATTTCAAATTAAAACAAATAAATTATTTTTAAAAATAAAAACAACTAGAATTAATTAAATCATATAAATATGAAATTAAAATTAATAGACAACCAAAATTAAACCAAAACATTTAAAAAAAAATATTGGGATAAATTAACCATAAAAATGTAAAATTAAAACAAATAAATTATTTTTAAAATAAAAACAACTAGAATGAACCAATTACACTTTTATTATTTCACCTTGGATACATTTATTTTTGTTAATGGAATGTTTCCAGAATTAAAATTGTGAGTTGATTAAAAGCTAACAATACAAAAAAAATTAAACAAATACACTTTAATAAATAATGTGAGCTGATGAAAAGCTAATAATCAAAATAAATATATTTAACCTTTAGAAAAGATCAAAATAGACAAAGAAAATTGTTTTATTAAATATTGTATTATTTACCTGCATGTCACATGACCATTAACCCACAATAGAGAATCATGCGAACGCAAATGTGTTGTTAAATTATTAAAATATCAACCTATAATCTCAGGGGATCTCTGTTTGGGAGTTTATGTATTATGAGCGGACATGAATTAATGAACAATAGAATAGGTATAAATGGACATCATGTTTTATAAATGCTAATGCGGTCGGATCATGTTGAAGTCGACTGAAGGGTTAATGGTGACGGAGTTCGTCGTCTCACCGTCTCCTGATCCCATGTGTTCAGATCCCGGCTGGTTATGCATGAAGTTATGATGAGATCCCATCATGCTCTGGTTACAGTAGGGGGCGCCACTGACACCTAAAACAACAACAATGCTTTTAACACTAGTGTTCATTGACGAGCTTTTTTCCCATGACTAAGACGAGACGAAGACGAGATGATAATAACAGGGCTCTAGACTGCGACCGTTTTTGAAGAATGTGCGCGTAAAAACATGATGTGGTTGCACTTGTGCG
>CM049830.1:970105-972605 GCA_027422435.1 Schizopygopsis pylzovi | reverse complement strand
CGGGGGGCGGGGCTACACAGAACAACGACACAGAAATAAAAAACAAACAACTGACAAAACTCACTCATCACTTGTTGCTATTTAGGAGTGAAACGAATACTTATATTAATAAAAAGCATTCAATTGATCAAAAGTGTCAGTAAAGACATCTTATAATGTTAGAAATGATTTATATTTCTAATAAATATCTTCATGGAACATGATCTTAATATCCTAATGATTTTTGGCATAAAATAAAAATGAATAATTTTGACCCATACAATGTATTGTTGGCTATTGCTCCAAATATACCTGTGCTGTTATGACTGCGTCTGTGCTTCAGAGACACATATTTCCTTAACGTCTTGCACCTTTGATGGTATTAAACATGGTGTCACTGGATGGGAATATGCATGAAATGATATGCAGATGAGGTTATGCATAGTAAAACTAGGCGTTGAAAGCTCCATATATGGTGATTTCTGGGAGGAGTCGGGGTGGAGATGCACGTACGCACAATCTTCCCCTGACTGGGATTTATAAAGGGATTTTTGCGGATGTTCTTTCGTACGCATGCTTCTATAAATCTTAAAAATGTTGTGCATATACAAAATCGAGCTTTTGTGCAAATGTACACTTGTAGGATGAGTTGGGTTTTATAAACGAGGCCCCTGGGGAGCAGAAGAGACTTCTTTAAGAAACATTCACATCTGACTGATTGCTGGTTTTGGTGGAGTGTAAAATCTGTTGGCGTCTTTCAGCAGACAGACTGTAAAAGGGTGTGAAAGTTATTAGAGTCTCGCACGCCCTCATCTGCTACAGCTTTCCTCTCTCTCTTTCTCTCTCTCTCTCTTTCTCTCTCTCAGTCTCTCTCTCTCTTTCTCTCTCTCAGTCTCTCTCTCTCGGCTGCTGGTTTCTTTCTCTCTTTCTCTCTCTCTCTCTTTCTCTCTCTCTTTCTCTCTCTCTCTCTTTCTCTCTCTCAGTCTCTCTCTCTCGGCTGCTGGTTTCTTTCTCTCTCTCTCTCTCTCTCTCTCTCTCTCTCTCTCTCTCTCTCTCTCTCTCTCTCTCTTAATCTATCGGTCTCTCTCTCTCTCTCTCTCTCTCGGTCTCTATCTCTCTCTCAGTCACTCTCTCTCTCACTCTCACTGTCTCTCTCAGTCTCTCTCTCTCTCTTGGCTGCTGATCTCTTTCTCTCTCTCTCTCTCTCTCTTACTCTATCGGTCTCTCTCTCTCTCTCTCTCTCTCTCTGTCTCTCTCTCTCTCTCTCACTCTCTCGGTCTCTGTCTCTCTGTCTCTCTCTCTCTCTCTCACTCTCTCGGTCTCTCTCTCTCTCTCTCTCTCTTACTCTATCGGTCTCTCTCTCTCTCTCTCTCTGTCTCTCTCTCTCTCTCTCACTCTCTCGGTCTCTGTCTCTCTGTCTCTCTCTCTCTCTCTCTCTCTTCTCTCCCTCTCTCTCTCTCTCACTCTCTCGGTCTCTCTCTTGGCTGCTGGTCTCTCACTCTCTCGGTCTCTCTCTCTCTCTCTCTCTCTCTCTCGGTCTCTCTCACTCTCTCGGTCTCTCTCTCTCTCTTGGCTGCTGGTCTCTCTCTCTCTCTCTCTCTCTCGGTCTCTCTCTCTTCTCTTGGCTGCTGGTCTCTCTCTCTCTCTCTCTCTCTCGGTCTCTCTCTCTCTCTTGGCTGCTGGTCTCTCTCTCTCACTCTCTCGGTCTCTCTCTCTCTCTTGGCTGCTGGTCTCTCTCTCTCTCTCTCTCGGTCTCTCTCTCTCTCTTGGCTGCTGGTCTCTCTCTCTCTCTCTCTCTCTCTCTCGGTCTCTCTCTCTCTCTTGGCTGCTGGTCTCTCTCTCTCTCACTCTCTCTCTCTCTCTCTTGGCTGCTGGTCTCTCTCTCTCTCCTCCCATCCCCCCCCCCCCCTCTCTCTCCCTGCGGATCCTCCTCCTCTCTGTCGAGGTGGGTGTTCTGGCTGTTATGACTTGGAGAGGATAATGGCAGCTCTAATGTAGCCAGCCGTTCCTGATGTGGCCCAAAACGAGAGGAATGGGCCGGGTTTGGGATCGGACCAACCACAGCCAGATCCACCTCCGCCTCTCTCAATATCGTTGTTTTTCTTCAATGGTAAACTGTGTTTTCCAGCTCTGGCTTTGTTTTCATAACCCGACTCAAACGCCCCTCGACGAATTCTTCCCTCGGAGCCACAACAACCGTTTACTAACCCTACAGCTAGTTAACTCAAACACCAGCTCATTAAAATGCAAATAATGAATCTGATTTATTTAGATTTTGAGCCTGTTCACAACAGAGTTATTATAGATAACTACAAATGAAACTCAAATTACAACCATTTAAACCGTTATTACTTAAAATAACATAATCCTTGACAAATGAGTGCATTTAACTACTTTATGTCTAATAAATCAAATCAAAGTAAACATAAACTGTAATACAATATTAAAAAACTTACTTCATATATTTGCCAACAACATAACCTCTCTCTCTCTCAGTTTCTCTCTCTCTCTCTCCCTCCCT
>CM049830.1:950105-962605 GCA_027422435.1 Schizopygopsis pylzovi | reverse complement strand
TGTCTCTCTCTCTCCCTCTCTCTCTCTCTCTCTCTGTGTGTGTTGTGGGTTGCGCTCGCCCCTCCTCTCTCCTGTGATTGTCAAAGGCCGTGATTTAGGGGGAGCCGTTCAATCCCTTCTCTTTCATTCCTCCTTTTGTTGCAGCGTGGGATGAATTCTAATCATCCGCTTCACCTTCACACTGTACGTCTGTCTGCTTTACTCGTCACAAACACCCATCAACATCCAGCAGACGAGTCTGCTCGACCAGTGTGCTCACAAAAAATACCACATTTGATTCAAAATGATTCAGTCAAATACAGTTGCTTCACATTGTATGAATCATCCTAAATTTGATTCAAAATGATTCAGTCAAATACATTTGCATCCAGTTATATCGATTATACTAAATTTGATTCAAAATGATTCAGGTTTAATTAATCATATTAACTTTGATTCATACGGATTCAGTCATCTTTGATTCAGGCTGGACTTAGCAAACTAAATTTGAATCAAAATGATTCAGTCAAATACATTTGGTTTAAGTTTTATCGATTATAGTAAATTTGATTCAATTTGATTCAGGTTCAATTATTTATATTAACTTTGATTCAAACTAATTCAGTCATGTACATTTGATTCAAGTTTAATTAATCATATTAAATTTGATTTAAGTTGATACAGTCAAGTTAATTTGATTCAGTCATATACATTTGATTCAGGCTTAATTAATCATAATACATTTGATTCAAATTGATTCAGTCATATGAATTTGATTCAAACTGATTCAGTCATATAAATTTGATTCAAACTGATTCAGTCATATACATTTGATTCAAACTGATTCAGTCATATGAATTTGATTCAAACTGATTCAGTCATATGAATTTGATTCAAACTGATTCAGTCATATGAATTTGATTCAAACTGATTCAGTCATATAAATTTGATTCAAACTGATTCAGTCATATGAATTTGATTCAAACTGATTCAGTCATATGAATTTGATTCAAACTGATTCAGTCATGAATTTGATTCAAACTGATTCAGTCATATGAATTTGATTCAAACTGATTCAGTCATATGAATTTGATTCAAACTGATTCAGTCATATGAATTTGATTCAAACTGATTCAGTCATATGAATTTGATTCAAACTGATTCAGTCATATACATTTGATTCAAACTGATTCAGTCATATGAATTTGATTCAAATTGATTCAGTCATATGAATTTGATTCAAACTGGTTCAGTCATATACATTTGATTCAAACTGATTCAGTCATATGAATTTGATTTAAACTGATTCAGTCACATGAATTTGATTCAAACTGATTCAGTCATATCAATTTGATTCAAACTGATTCAGTCATATACATTTGATTCAAACTGATTCAGTCATATGAATTTGATTCAAACTGATTCAGTCATATGAATTTGATTCAAATTGATTCAGTCATATGAATTTGATTCAAATTGATTCAGTCATATGAATTTGATTCAAACTGATTCAGTCATATGAATTTGATTCAAATTGATTCAGTCATATGAATTTGATTCAAATTGATTCAGTCATATGAATTTGATTCAAACTGATTCAGTCATATACATTTGATTCAAACTAATTCAGTCATATACATTTGATTCCGGAGGAACTGATCATATTCAACTTGATTTAAGTAGATTCAGTCAAGTTAATTTGATTCAGTTTGAACTGATTATACTAAATGTGATTTGAATTGATTCAGATTTTATTTTGATGCAGATTCAGTCATAACAAATTTATTTTTCGTTCAATTCAATTGATTTAATTCAAAAGAATTCAGATTAAACTGATTACACTCCATTAGAACTGATTTGGTCACATCAGCTGAATCAATCAAGCTGAATTTGATTCAAACTAGGGCTGGGCGATAATTCGATAACGATAAATATCGTGATATAATTTTCTTTGATAAACCGATATGAAGAGTTCGGTAAATGTTTGATATAATGGTCCAGTCAGTGTGAACACAAGCCGAACTGGAGAAACACTGTCAGAAGGGTTTTCAATCGCCATCATTTACCGTGCATTTACTGTAGTAACCCTCACTGTACCGTGATATTGTGCCAGAAATGTGGGATATATCACAGGAGTAATGTATATAATTATAGTACGCATGTGTGGTTAAGCTATAACGTGTGCATTTATACGGCATGTTTTTAGACAGTTTTTCATACAAATAGGCTTCCTAAAAACCATATAGTTATATTTTTACCATGGTATTGAGGTGCTATATGTGTGGATTTAACGGTGTATCATTATTTAAATGCATGCTACTATAGGAGACCAATGCTTAATAAAAAAAAAAATAATAAAATACAGTTTTTACAGATGTTACTGATTTTGATAATGAACAAAAATGTACCTCAAGCTACTATAAAACGTGCATTTCTAAGAGACAAAAAAGTGCTATTATTATTATTATTATTATTAATATCAGGCAACCCAAACCGGTTTCTTGATTTGATAATATCACTCATTAGAGCATGCAGAAACTATGAAATACATTTTTCTATTTAGATAGTTATTTTGTGAAGGAAAATCAATTTCTACAACTTTCACTTTGGAGCAAAAATCTGGCTTTAAACTTGAAAGAAATAAAGATTTGGCATTTATCGTGATAATTATCGATATCGACTGATATGAAAGAAATGATCGTGATTATTTTTTGGGCCATATCGCCCCGGCCATAATTCAAACTGAATGTGCATTAAAAGATACGATATGATCATCTCCATACAGTCCTAATCAGTGCAGATATCCAGCAGATAACGAACTTTCTCTCTTTATCAGTCACTTATTATTATGATGCACAACACTGAAGATGTTTGATGCATTCTTTGCATTGCCTCAGCGATCTATAATCAAGTAGCATGCTTCATAATACATGCTATAATTTACTTCTATATTTATGCATTTGGCAGATGCTTTTATCCAAAGAGATATTGCATTCAAGTGCTGCATTTATTATGTTCATGAATAGATGCAAATGAGCAGTGCACATATTTACGGTCAGTCATTTTATATAATATTCCACAGAAAATTTCAGAAAAAAATAATAGGTTGCTTTAGACCAGAATTTATTTCTATACAAACGAACCGCACTGAAGAAATTAATTATTAATACGATTTTCAGATCATATTTTAATCATTCAATTTGGCTTTCATACTGTACAACGACAACAAATGATTTACATTTAATTATTTAATTAATGAAACAAATTAATTTGTAAAGAAGGTTTAAACATTATTGTTTTATATGAAATATACAATTCAATAGTGCTGGGCGGTATACCGGTTCATACCGAATACCGGTGTTTATTTTTCTTACGATATGAATTTTTAAAATACCGCAATACCGGTGTCATTTAAATAACGTTTGAAACGCGACACTGTTTGAAAAGAGAGGGGTCTCTTTTCACTATTGCATTTTGGCGAGGATACAGCTGTATGTGTTACTAAGCGTGAAAGTTCAGAAACGGAAGCACTAGTAGAATGCGATGAGAGAGAAGAAGTCATCCACAATATCCGCATTGACCGCCACAAATATCCACCGTCCGCTGCATCAGCTCCCGCGTCTCTCTCACACACACACACACACCGTCCGCTGCATCAGCTCCCGCGTCTCTCTCACACACACACACACACCGTCCGCTGCATCAGCTCCCGCGTCTCTCACACACTAAAGTTCTCCGTCGATATGACGGATTCCCGTCAATTGCAGGGTTCCCGCCTTCTTAAATTCACTATTCATAACTTTAAGACCGTAAATACGCTTGCATTTCTCAAATAGTGTTATAAATGTCTTGATTTTAGCTTGAATAGGTGTTAAATGAAGGAAAGACGAGGTGTATTCAATCTGCTGAGGGGGGTGTGATCAAAGCCTGGAGTGGATTAAAGCACGTTCCTCTCTCCGCTCTAAGCGTTCTGTAATCACTCCGCTCTGGATCCACTCCGGGTTTTACATTACCGCTCACGGAGAAACTGCTCCGTGTTCACCATTTAAACGTTATCGGGGATTACTGAGGGGAAAGAAACATGTAGGAAACATGTAGCACACTGTTGTTGTTCTGCGGAACACAAAAAATCATCCCCGCCTCGGCAAACGCTCCGGTTACTATGGTAACCTCGGTTCCCTGAAAGCGGGAACGAGACATCACGGAGATTACTCCGTTATGGGAAACTCCTTCCCTCCAACCTTTCCTGAAGACCTATTGGCTCACGCCAGTCAATGACTGGCCAATTGTCGCGAAGCATGCAAATATGACGAGCTCGAGAGGCAGTATAAATGCAGCGCCCGCGACAATACGTCAGAATCTGAACTGAACGCCGCTTGGCTGAACTAGCAGCGATCACGGCGATCACCGTGATGTCTCGTTCCCGCTTTCAGGGAACCGAGGTTACCATAGTAACCGGAGCGTTCCCTTTCAAGCTGTCACGAGACATCACGGAGATTACTCCGTTATGGGAACGTTATTCAATCCCGCCGTGAGAGAGGCTACGGACAGCCTGAACCAGTTACACAGCGCGAAGCATTCCCACCAAATAACAGAGCTCGAAGGGCGGGCTCACAGCTGATAGATGGAGATAAGCCAATGAGCGCCTACACCTCAGGTATACAAAATTTGCATATCTGGCAAGTGACTACATGGGCTGCGCTGAGAGCAGGGCAGAACACATCCAGCCATAGCAGTATTAAAAGAGCTATACAGAATTAACTGTGTTTGAGCAGCATACCATAACATGACCATGTCCGCGGCACTGAACTCAGGGCCGACAACAACACCTCATAAGGGCTGCATAATGTACTGTACAAGCAGCACCTCCCACAAAGGTAACTTAGCAACATGAATTAGTTACTCACCGACCGCTCTTGGGAGGCTAAGGACTGAACGTCCAGCTTGTAAAACCTGGCGAAGATATTCTGCGAAGACCACCGGCTGGCAAGCAATATCTTGAATACACATACATCTCAACCACGCTAGGTGGAACGATAGCCCCCAATGCACAGAGGGAATTTCCAAACCTTGGGTTGTATATGCCTCCTTGATAGCGTCCACAATCCATTGTGACAGACTCAGCTTCGATACGGCTCGGCCGTTCGTACACCCACCATAGCATTCAGAAACTGGATCGATTGCCGAAAACTGCTTGAACGGTCAATGTAAAATCTCAAAAACACTGACGGGGCAAACTGCAGTCTGGGCGTCCGCACTCTGTGAGGGCGATGATTTAGTAGCAAAGGCTGACGGCGAACCGTCTCCGTCCTTTCGAAGGGGGGTAGACAGTGATTTAGGCACGTGACACTGCAGTCCCGGGACCGAATCGAATGCAGTCGCTGTCCACAGAAAAAGCGTGTAATGCTCTATGCGCTTAGCCGAAGCAAAGGCTAGAAGGACTGTAGTTTTAAGGAATAGTTCCTTCAACCTACGGATGTTAAAAGCCCAATGGCTGCAATGAGAGAGCTCTTACCCCACTTCCTGGTCCCAGAGCGGAAACGAAAGTGGACATGGGGGATGTAGTCTTTTTACCGAACGATTGCCCGCTCTGCGGGAAACGGACACGGCAATGGCGCGACATAAACTTCAGTGTCGATGGTAACGATCCACTATCCAGTCTGTGCAGCGGGAAACTCAGAACATACGGTGCAAGTAGTCAGGTCGATATGAGCCGGACTCCTTCACAAACACTCCCATTTGAAGCATACAAACGTTTTGTACAGGGTTTTCGTGCTCCCATGAGCGTGCGAGACTGTAAGGCGCCCCTCTCTGATACCCCTGAAGCGATCACACATGATGGCTCTATAGTTTCAGGTTCGACCTGGGATAGCATATATTTCCTGCCGGGGAACGGCAAGGCGGTGCCTCCAGCATTCCGTCAAGTCTGGGAACCCAGGCTGGATTCAGGGCGATGAGTATCCCTGATGCTCGCTCCACCCTGACTCTCATAACACCAGCGGTAACATTCCTTGATCGGAGGAAATGCATACGGGCTAGCTGCTGGTCAGCGGGGAGTGAAGAACAACGGCAATGCGTGTTCTCGCTCTGGCGAACAGATCCACCTCCGCTCTCCCTTAAAGATTTATGTATGAAACCACAGACGTGCTGTCGGTGCGAATCAGTACATTTTGCTGGTCCAGCTGTGGCTGAAAATCCTTTAGAGCTAAGAAGACTGCTTCCAGCTCCAGGCGATTTAAGTGCCACTGGCTCTGAGGTTCCAGCTACAGTCCCGAAGCTGGCATTCCCTCGCACACTACTCCTCCGCTGTAATACCCTCAACTGAACAGAGCTGCCCTGCCTGAAAGGCGCAGGGAAGACAATTGGCCGCGGCTCGATCTCGCGAGAGGCTGGATTCATCTCCACGCGATCTCACGAGAGGCAGGCTCTCATCCCACACGATCTCACGAGAGGCAGGGTCTCATCCCCCACGCGATCTCGCGAGAGGCGGGTTCTCATAGCTTAGGGACTCTAAGTGAATAAACAGAGAGTCTATGTGGCTGATAAGCGTATCCAGGGACCGAGCTAAAATCAGCCAATCGTCAGATAGTTGAGGATGCGCCTTCCGCTCGATCTGAGTGGGAAGTGCTGCATTGATGCACTTTGAAAGTGCGTGGGGCCGGAGCAGCCCGGACGGGGGGAACAGAGTATTGGAACGCTGTGCTTCTCCCTGACAGTTGACAGCTATTCAGAAAAACCGTCTGATATGCGGTGCTATCCGAATGTAAAGTACGCGTCCTTTAAATCCACGGACGCAAACCTCCCCCGGGGCGAATTCGCGCCAGGATCTGCTTAGCGTTAGCATCCTGAACGGAAGCTTTCCAAGCGCTCTGTTGATGGGTCCGAGATCTAGAATCGGGCAGAGTCTACCCTCTCTCTAGGCACCCCAAACAGCGGCTGGACAAAAACAGCCGTCCCGCCTGTTCGCTGAAAATTGCTCTATTGCTCCTTCCCCGAGCAATTGTATAGCTCTTGTTAGGATAAGGGCATTTCGAGTCAGTGTTAGAGACTACGCCACGCCATTGAAACGGGGTGATCTGTGTCTGAATTGAAGGGTGTACCCTCGCTCTTATGCAGAGCAGCCAGCGTGAGATTCTTGGCTTTTAATCGCTTCTCACGCGCTCATGAACTGACACAGCGGCTAACGGCTGGCAGCTATAACCCGTGTGGGCAGTGGGTCCGGTCGCTAAGGGGGAGGGGCGAGCGGCGGTGGTGACTGAGCGAGGAGGAAGCTCCTCGTGCAAACGTATGCTTTAATGAACACACTTCGTCCCACACATTTTACAATTTTGAGACAGCTTGAGGGCTCCTGCACTGGTCGTGGTGCCTCTTCCCGGGTCTCTTAACTTGTCAAAGAAGACCTCGATCCCGGGGTCTTCTACAACATAGCGGCTGTAATAACTACAGGCTGACTATGCTATACGACCTAGTTGAACACCACGTGAAGGGGCGTAAACAACTGGCGTACTAGTCAGGCGAAACCTGGGAGGCTGATAGGATGCGCCCTTTCAAGGCATCAGGTGACTCCTCGCCTTCGCGCAGTCTTCCACAATATAGCGGCTGTAAATAACCACAGGCTGACTGCTATACGACCTAGTTGAACACCACGTGAAGGGGCGTAAACAACTGGCGTAATAGTCCGGCGAAATCTGGGAGGCTGATAGGACGCGCCCTTCAGGGCATCAGGTGACTCCTCCCTTCGCGCGATCCTCTAAGCGGCTGTAATAACTACAGGCTGACTGCTATACGACCTAGTTGAACACCACGTGAAGGGGCGTAAACAACTGGCGTAATAGTCCGGCGAAATCTGGGAGGCTGATAGGATGCGCCCTTCAGGGCATCAGGTGACTCCTCGCCTTCGCGCGATCCTCTACAATATAGCGGCTGTAATAACTACAGGCTGACTGCTATACGACCTAGTTGAACACCACGTGAAGGGGCGTAAACAACTGGCGTAATAGTCCAGCGAAATCTGGGAAGCTGATAGGATGCGCCTTAGGGCATCAGGTGACTCCTCGCCTTCGCGCGCTTTTCGGGAGGGGTGTCATGTGACTCCTCGCCTTCGCGCGCTTTTCGGCGCAGGGGTGTCATGTGACTCCTCACCTTCGCGCGCTTTTCCGCGCAGGGGTGTCATGTGACTCCTCACCTTCGCGCGCTTTCCGCGCAGGAGCATCAGATCCCATCGCCTTCGCGCGCTTTGTGAATTAGAAAAACATGTCCTCTACACACAAGGCGCCGCCGATGTTATCATGTGAATTATAAAAAGTTCACTACACACTGTAGCCGCTGACAAGGGGCTGTTACCATGTGAATTATAAATGTCCTCTACCCACTGTAGCCGCTAATAAGGGGCTATTATCATGTGAATGAGAGGTTGTCCCGATCACACGGTAGCCGCTAATGAGGGGCTATTATCATGTAATGAGAGGTTGTTCCGAACACACGGTAGCCGCTAACGAGGGGCTATTATCACGTGAATGAGAGGTTGTCCCGATCAACGGTAGCCGCTAATGAGGGGCTATTATCATGTAATGAGAGGATGTTCCGAACACACGGTAGCCGCTAATGAGGGGCTATTATCACGTGAATGTATTATCATGTGAATGAGAGAGGAGCGATTGTGCTTTGCAAACAGCAGAACGCCGCTCTGAGGGGGGGCTGCATGCTTACACAGTGGGTTCTTCGTGCAGCATCTGCGGCGACGTGAGATCCCTTTGCTCCCGCATCTGCCCTCGGCTCTCCGCACCGCCATGGAAGGGGGGCGTGAGAAGCCGGGCTGATGTCCTGTCCTGCAGGTTCGACGGTGAGAGGAATGCGGACCTTTAGTCTGCATGAGCTCATCACCTGAGTCCCGAAGGTCCACCGCTGATCAGAGGGCAGACGGACTACCTTTAAGAAATGTCATACTCACCTGAACGCTGCAGAGGAGCAGCCATGAGGCCTGCCCTCGAATGAGCGAACCTTAACCGTGAGTTGTAACATTTTAAGCCATAACCTAGGTTCAGCAAGGTGAAGAAAAAGATTCTGACGTATTGTCGCGGGCGCTGCATTTATACTGCCTCTCGAGCTCGTCATATTTGCATGCTTCGCGACAATTGGCCAGTCATTGACTGGCGTGAGCCAATAGGTCTTCAGGAAAGGTTGGAGGGAAGGAGTTTCCCATAACGGAGTAATCTCCGTGATGTCTCGTGACAGCTTGAAAGGGAACAACATATTAACGCCACTCGCATCATTCACAGTCGGGTTCTTAGCAGAGAACACCGAGCAGAACTTGAATTTCGGTGCGGGATTGCAGCTATTAATAATAATTATACTCATTCCCACAGGTTCCGACAGAATGTATTACATTTGCACGTGCTTTTGATTCTTGAGCTCACTCACGCGCTCTCTATTTCTGTGCGCCCACAGATCGCGATCAGGAGACAGCTTTTAATAATTATAAGGGGAGTTTGCAAATGTGATATATTGATTTAATACAAAAGATCAATAAACAAGTACTGCATGATTTTATTCTATTTCATCAACGAAAATAGTTCAAAATAAAGTTACAGCTGAGCCGTTGTGCATCTCTAAAAGCACATTTTATATTTAAAACATTAATGTCCACATGAATCTATGAATGTAATTGCACTCATGCCACCTCTGAGCCTCATTAAACGTCTGAAAATGAACGTACAAGCCACTTTTGTGTTCTTCTGTGCCAAATTATACAAATTATTTTTTAATTAATACTAATTTCATGATCGGTAACTTATTTGTCGTATTGTACTTATTATATTGTTTTAAATATACATTTTAAAAAGCTTATAAACATACATTTTTGAATTTGAAGTAGATGAAAATTATGCCATTGCAAAGGTGAAAATAAAATACCCCTTTAAGTCACTTTAAGGAGTCAAACGTCACCTCGTATTCGGAAGGCAAATTTTTTTATCAGAATTTTGTATTATTAATCAGAAGGTACTCCTAATTGTTTTTAATTAGGAGGACAAGCGCTCCTAATTACAAGAAGAAAAACACAGCTCTTAAACTGTGTGTGTGACTGTAGCCGTATGGCTGTGGAATGGGGTTTGGCCGAGGAAATATTTACAGTAAAAATTATTTTTTTTGCTTTAACCCCTGTATTTAGTGTGGACTTTTTCTACAATATTCACTCGTCATGACACTAAAATATGGCATTCTAAGTCAATCTACTGCAGTTTTTCCTCAGTCAGTAGAAAATGTGGTTAACACCCGGTCATGCATGAAAAAAAAAAATACCGTCATATACCGTGAAACCGGTATAATTTAGAAAAATACCGTGATATAAATTTTTGGTCATACCACCCAGCTCTACAATTCAATATCCAAAGCAATATTGCATTCAAGTGATATTATTTTTTCAGTTCATGCATATATAATTGCTTTTTGCAAATGAGTTGTGAACATATTTGTGACATTAATTTTACTCAATATTTACTCAAAAAAAGAAAAAAAGTAAGAGTGCTAAATATCATCCTAGGCCATTATATTACATGATATTATATTTCAGTCTGTCACACAAAAATATGAAAAAATAACAATTCTATTATTACATCATACATGATGAATAACTTTCAACTCAGTTTTATTTTGTGATCCATGACAAAACTGTTCTGATTCGGTCACAACAGACTCAGACTGACCCGGGGTCAGCGCCGAGGGTTCTTCAGGCCCTCTCGTTGACTCTGGATCCTCTCCTGAAGTGTTTGTGGGGAAATCCTGAGTAAATCACAGTGTGTGCTCACGCTTTGTCAGCGGCACGTTTTTATGGACTTCCACTGTTGACAATCGCCTCACTTCTGTTGGCCTCGCACAAGCCGGATAACACTGTGCAAATATGCTCGTGTACACACACACAGACACAGACACAGACGCAGACACACACACACATACATACACACACACACACACACTCACACAGACAGACACAGACAGACACACACAGACAGACACACACACACACACACACACACACACACAGACACAGACGCAGACACACACACACACACACACACACACAGACACAGACACACACAAAGACACAGACACGCAGACACACACACACACACACTCAGACGCAGACACAGACACACACATACAGACGCAGACACACACACACACACACACACACACACACACACACACACACACACACACACACACACCAACACACACACACACACACCACACACACACACAGACAGACACAGACACAGACACACACACACACACACACACACACAGACACACACACACACACACACACACACACACACTCCAGTGCCAATGTCCTGATATCAGACGCCGCACAGCTCACATCATCACCACCGACCGGAGTCTTATCACTAATGACGAGACGAGTCCGATTGATCCGCTCACATCTGTGTTCAGTGCATTTACCTGCAAATCATCATCAAGCCGTGCTGCTTAAATAGCATCAACAACTGAAACACTAGATGAACTAACTGGACAATATCATGTCATATTCAGATTATTGCATTACATTTAAACTGGTTTTATACCCAAACTGGCTTACACACATAACACAAGTGCTTGCAACAGATCAGAACCATGCATATTTATTTTCTGTGTTTTTGGGGTGGATTGTGTGCAAATATTATTTCAACTAAATATAGTTTCAATGATTTTGTGTAGATCATAAATTAATTTGGGATTAACAGTTTGAGCCAGTGGTTGTTTTCTAGTGAATAATGCAAAAACAGTGTTACTTTATTTTCAGTAATTCTGCGTATGCCTCTTTTGCAGATCATAAGGAATGTTATTATATAATATGTATTTCCAAGATATCATCCATTAGCCAGTGAAACACATCTAGAATGGCCAGTCATGCCTATAACCATAAAAACATAAAACCACGAGTCCATTCAGAAAGAAGTTCAAAAGCAGGTTTTTTGTGTGTTTTTTAATCTACAGAGGAAAAAAATATTAAAAAATATATATTTTGGATCAGAATTTATTTTGAAAAGGGCAAATTGACAAACTGAACATCATTAATAACTATTTTGAATATTTTTTTTCAGATATTATTTTACTTATTATTTATTTATTTTAGCTGTGGTACTGTACAATGACAACAAATTAATTCATTATATAATTTTTGTTAATTATTTTTTTTAAATGGGGAAAATTTGCTGTCTTATATAATACAAAAAATAGAAACAATATGTTATATATGAAAAAATGAAGAGACCATTTGACAATTCTCAGTTTTTCTGGATTTATGATTTATAGTTATGTTTGAGTAAAATTACATTTTTAGTTTTTTCTGTAAACCACCGATAATATTTCTTCCAAATTTTAAATAAAAAATGTCCTTGAAGTTCAAAACATCTTTTGCATAAAATAGAAATTGGTCAAAAATATGAAAAAGATGCATGTTTTCAGCATGTTTATAATCACTTTTAAGCCTGATTTTCAATTAGCAATTATTTTGACCAATT
>CM049830.1:912605-932605 GCA_027422435.1 Schizopygopsis pylzovi | reverse complement strand
TCTGGATCTCCTGAACTTCATTTGACACGATCACTCTCTGGATCTCCTGAACTTCATTTGACATGATCACTCTCTGGATCTCCTGAACTTCATTTGACACAATCACTCTCTGGATCTCCTGAACTTCATTTGACATGATCACTCTCTGGTTCTCCCGAACTTCATTTGACACGATCACTCTCTGGATCTCCTGAACTTCATTTGACACGATCACTCTCAGTCTCTCCTGAACTTCATTTGACACGATCACTCTCAGTCTCTCCTGAACTTCATTTGACACGATCACTCTCAGTCTCTCCTGAACTTCATTTGACACGATCACTCTCTGGATCTCCCGAACTTCATTTGACACGATCACTCTCTGGATCTCCTGAACTTCATTTGACACGATCACTCTCAGTCTCTCCTGAACTTCATTTGACACGATCACTCTCTGGATCTCCTGAACTTCATTTGACACGATCACTCTCTGGATCTCCTGAACTTCATTTGACACGATCACTCTCTGGATCTCCTGAACTTCATTTGACACGATCACTCTCTGGATCTCCTGAACTTCATTTGACACGATCACTCTCTGGATCTCCTGAACTTCATTTGACACGATCACTCTCTGGATCTCCTGAACTTCATTTGACACGATCACTCTCTGGATCTCCTGAACTTAATTTGACACGATCACTCTCTGGATCTCCTGAACTTCATTTGACACGATCACTCTCTGGATCTCCTGAACTTCATTTGACATGATCACTCTCTGGATCTCCTGAACTTCATTTGACACGATCACTCTCTGGATCTCCTGAACTTCATTTGACACGATCACTCTCTGGATCTCCTGAACTTCATTTGACACGATCACTCTCAGTCTCTCCTGAACTTCATTTGACACGATCACTCTCTGGATCTCCTGAACTTCATTTGACACGATCACTCTCTGGATCTCCTGAACTTCATTTGACACGATCACTCTCTGGATCTCCTGAACTTCATTTGACACGATCACTCTCTGGATCTCCTGAACTTCATTTGACACGATCACTCTCAGTCTCTCCTGAACTTCATTTGACACGATCACTCTCTGGATCTCCTGAACTTCATTTGACACGATCACTCTCAGTCTCTCCTGAACTTCATTTGACACGATCACTCTCAGTCTCTCCTGAACTTCATTTGACACGATCACTCTCTGGATCTCCTGAACTTCATTTGACACGATCACTCTCAGTCTCTCCAGAACTTCATTTGACACGATCACTCTCTGGATCTCCTGAACTTCATTTGACACGATCACTCTCTGGATCTCCTGAACTTCATTTGACACGATCACTCTCAGTCTCTCCTGAACTTCATTTGACACGATCACTCTCTGGATCTCCTGAACTTCATTTGACACGATCACTCTCAGTCTCTCCTGAACTTCATTTGACACGATCACTCTCTGGATCTCCTGAACTTCATTTGACACGATCACTCTCTGGATCTCCTGAACTTCATTTGACACGATCACTCTCTGGATCTCCTGAACTTCATTTGACACGATCGCTCTCAGTCTCTCCTGAACTTCATTTGACACGATCGCTCTCAGTCTCTCCTGAACTTCATTTGACACGATCACTCTCAGTCTCTCCTGAACTTCATTTGACACGATCACTCTCTGGATCTCCTGAACTTCATTTGACACGATCACTCTCAGTCTCTCCAGAACTTCATTTGACACGATCACTCTCAGTCTCTCCTGAACTTCATTTGACACGATCACTCTCTGGATCTCCTGAACTTCATTTGACACGATCACTCTCTGGATCTCCTGAACTTCATTTGACACGATCACTCTCTGGATCTCCTGAACTTCATTTGACACGATCACTCTCTGGATCTCCTGAACCTTCATTTGACACGATCACTCTCTGGATCTCCTGAACTTCATTTGACACGATCACTCTCTGGATCTCCTGAACTTCATTTGACATGATCACTCTCTGGATCTCCTGAACTTCATTTGACACGATCACTCTCAGTCTCTCCTGAACTTCATTTGACACGATCACTCTCTGGATCTCCTGAACTTCATTTGACACGATCACTCTCAGTCTCTCCAGAACTTCATTTGACACGATCACTCTCTGGATCTCCTGAACTTCATTTGACACGATCACTCTCAGTCTCTCCTGAACTTCATTTGACACGATCACTCTCTGGATCTCCTGAACTTCATTTGACACGATCACTCTCTGGATCTCCTGAACTTCATTTGACACGATCACTCTCTGGATCTCCTGAACTTCATTTGACACGATCACTCTCTGGATCTCCTGAACTTCATTTGACACGATCACTCTCTGGATCTCCTGAACTTCATTTGACACGATCACTCTCTGGATCTCCTGAACTTCATTTGACACGATCACTCTCAGTCTCTCCTGAACTTCATTTGACACGATCACTCTCTGGATCTCCTGAACTTCATTTGACACGATCACTCTCTGGATCTCCTGAACCTTCATTTGACACGATCACTCTCTGGATCTCCTGAAACTTCATTTGACACGATCACTCTCAGTCTCTCCTGAAACTTCATTTGACACGATCACTCTCAGTCTCTCCTGAAACTTCATTTGACACGATCACTCTCAGTCTCTCCTGAACTTCATTTGACACGATCACTCTCTGGATCTCCTGAACTTCATTTGACACGATCACTCTCTGGATCTCCTGAACTTCATTTGACACGATCACTCTCTGGATCTCCTGAAACTTCATTTGACACGATCACTCTCAGTCTCTCCTGAAACTTCATTTGACACGATCACTCTCAGTCTCTCATGAACTTCATTTGACACGATCACTCTCAGTCTCTCCTGAACTTCATTTGACACGATCACTCTCAGTCTCTCCTGAACTTCATTTGACACGATCACTCTCAGTCTCTCCTGAACTTCATTTGACACGATCACTCTCTGGATCTCCTGAACTTCATTTGACACGATCACTCTCTGGATCTCCAGCCACAGCTTAGCAAACGGTGGCATCCATGTAGCACTTAGGTGTGTAACATCTCAAGCCGACTCAGAGGGAGGTTTCAGGCCAGATCCGTGTGAGTGCGAGTATGCTAACGGAAGCCTTTTGCCACTAACGCAGGTCCATCAAACACTAATGAGCTCGGGGGGGAGAGGAAGACACCCTACAGAGTCTTTCTCACCTCCAAACCAGATACCACCTCATCAACCTGGATTCACAAGCAATGACCTCTATGTGGAACTGGGCTGAAACTGAAAGCCTCACATGAAAGCATGACGACTGTAGTTATGACTAATAGTGATAAGACAAGATAACTCAACTGTTGATATATTAAATGTACTTATATTAAATGTAGCATGTATTGCACTTTAACACTTTAAGCAACCCTTTTTATGTTAATGTTAAGCACAAAATTAAACGTGAATGACATCATCCCCTCATTACCGATCAGTGACTCATGAGAGATTTTCACACGGTAATTACACAGATTTGTGAAGATTATATGAAATGTTTGTGTCTCCCCCCCCCCCCCCCCAATCCTCTCTCTTTCTACCTCGATCTAACATAATATGTAGTGTGTGTTTAAGAACCCATGATGACCACAATCACAACAAAATATAAAAATCCCCCTCCAGGATAATTAAAATCCTATTAATAAAAGTGCAAAAAATATTTGAGGATTATATAAAGTTAATTTGGGACTATATAGCTTTTTATAAAAAGATACCCTTATACAGAAAATTATTCATAAAAACCTAAATAATCAAACATACAGACTACTTTATATATATATACACACATTTATATATATGCACAAGAGAAAACGTATGTAGCCTATGGGCTTAAACATAATTCAATATAATTAAATGCATCATTTTTGGTTGTTTTTCAGTGATGTGTGTCTCTTATATGAAGACTCCAGGCTAAAGACACGTAGTCAGGGTTGTGGTGTGGCTTCAGGTTAGATAGACACATTTGGAAAAGATATTCAGCACTTTCCCGTTACAAGAAACAGCTGTTGAGATGAGGCCTGTACCTCACAGACTATCACATCAAACCACAAAATACATGCAGAAGAGAACAAGTGAAACATATAAGCATGCAAACAAACGTGTTATAGCACAGCTCGCTTGCGTGCTTCGTTATGTCTGAGTTTGAGATAAGACTGTCGAGACCACCGGGATACTACAGCAAGAGTCTCGAGAGACCACCGGCATGGCATGCACGCTTCACGAGCAGAAATAATGTGCGAAATTAAACCCAGGACATAACCAAGATATTAAAACTAACACTCAGAATAAAATTATTGCCATCTGTGCATTTTGCTCTTTAAATGACATCTCTCCTCCCGTTTAATGCGCATTATTTGCTTAAATACTTATGTGTTCATCATTTCCTCAAGAGACCCTCAGCTTGAGTGTGTAATAGACACACGTTTGGATTGTTAATCAATACACAAACATCCCACTTGATTAACACTCCAGCACACTCACTGAAGATCCTATTCACACTGACATGATACAAAGTAACATCCCATCTGTACAAGTTCTATGCAGTAAACATCATCTGTGTAATATGAAGGAATCGCGCGCTACCTTTGAAGACTCGCGTCTGCCTTCATCAGTCTGTGTGGCCTCGCGCTGATCCCAGCAAACTCCACTTTTCCCTGGAAAACTTGCGCGAGCGGAGCTGAAAGCCGAGAGCGTCCCGATGGGGGTTCGAGAATTTCCAATAAAGCCCCTCTTTCTCCTCACACACGCACACACACACACTCTCTCTCTCTCTCACACACACACACACACTCAGAGAGAGAGAGAGCGACAGATGCAGATACGAGCGCTAAACTCTCCTCTGGTTAATTGTATTCTCCGCTTTGGGCTCACATCAGCACAAACTCCGCAGAAGTTTTCTCTAAAGTTGGAGTTCAGAAAACAGATTCCATATTCGGTGCCGCCGGTTCCCGAGAGCCCAAAGTTACAGCGGCAGCGCGAGAATGCGAGACCTCCCCCTCACCCGCTCTCTCTCTCTCTCTCTGTGTGTGTGTGTCTCTCTCTCTCACCCGCTCTCTCTCTCTCTCTCTCTCTCTCTCTCTCACCCTCCCTCTCTCTCTCGCTCTCTCTCTATCTCTCTATCTCTCTCTCTCTCAGACTCCGTGGACCACCCCGAAACAGGAAGTTCACTTTTTGTTTTTCTTGAGGAAAAAAAAGGGAAAGCCCTGCTGGACAGCGTCATTCCTGCAGCATCAATTATTATTATTATTAATACAATATTTATAACAAGCACTGATATTTAGAAACAAATATTTTAGAAATGAATTGGGTCTGTTGGTTAGGGGTTTTGCCTTTTTTTATTTATTATTATTTAGTATAATGTCTCAACTCAACTCAATAGATGATCTGAGATGACCAAATACCTGAGAAGTGATGATGCCATCCCTCAGAGAATATACAGAATTAACCATACCAGAAGTGTTCCTGTGGCTCAGTGGTAGAGCATTGTGTTAGCAGCGCAAAAGGTTGTGGGTTCGATTCCCAGGAAATACACATGCTGACAAAAGAAAAATGTACAGCCTGAACGCACTGTAAGTCGTTTTGGATAAATGCATAAATGTAAATATGTTAAGATTCTGCAACATATAAATCTATTGTAGAAACTTAATTTCCTGTAAAGCTGCTTTGCAACGATTGTATCGTGAAAAGCGCTAAACAAATAATCTCCAATTGAATTGAAGCATATGAATTGAACATGGTCAAAGAATATAAGTATCGCTTTTTATTTCTCTTCTTTCTTACGGCTTGTTTCTCTTCTGTTTTAGTTTTTATAACCGATTCTTACTATGTGTAAGTAGTTGTTTGTTAGCATGTGTTCTTTTTTAGGATTACTGATAAACTACTGCTTATCTATTTTAATTTTAGATCAATTATGTATGAATTTAATATGTCTTTATAGGTATTTTCTTTAGTTTTAGTTGTAATAATTTGCATTTATTTTAGTAACGTTACTTCAATATGGGAATGAAATAACACACATATATATATATAGGTGTTTGGCTTAGTGTTATGTTAGAATATTTTTATACTCATACCTTTTGTTGTTTTAATATTTTGAATTGTTTTTAGCTTTATTTTTTGTTTTCATTTAAATGTTTAGTTTTGAAATGTTATTGTATACATTTGTCATTTTTTTTATTTTCTTAAATGTGTTTAGTATTTATAGAGTTTAATATTTATAGAGCGAAGATCGGGGAGATAGAGAGGGATGTGAAATAAAAGTCATCAGAGTTAAATAGACTTGTGTAAATAATGAATCTATCCAATGCAATGAAAACATTTTATTAAATATTACATTTATATATTTTTGTATTTAGGCTACTTTAATAGCCAACACGTTGTGAGTATCTGACCAGTTTTACATCTCACTCCAAGTTGTATTCTGTATATATAACTGTGTATGTGACGAATAAAAATCTTATAATATTGTGGATTTATCAAATATAAGGGTTAGTGCTACATAACAGTCAAAGCTGTGGAGACACTGCTGTATTTTATAACTCTTAATGCTTGCGATGGATCCTATGGGTTGTATATGTTTATTGTCTTTTTTAAATCTGGACCTTGAGTCTGTAATAAAAGTTTAATATATTGATTACAATTTTAAAATTACTCTTACTCTTCAAATTAAGCGCTATACGAAACGTATACAAACACCGCAAGGTTGCATTCGAGTTCCTTAACGTCTCAATACATGTTTCAACTTTATACAAACCAAATCTAAACATACAATTTTATTAATTCGACATTTTAGAAGCAACCATAGCATAGTAACTTGTTAATGAAAAATACAGCCACGTCACATGACAATTTTGTGGAACATTCGACAGCGTTTGACTAATTAAAAAGCGAAATAAAACTTACAAACAAACTTCAATGGCAAATCTGTGACATTAACGCAATATAAAGTGCTAAACATTTCACATAGTGTAAGGAAACTGTGTTTATCATTTCAACTGGCGAGTCTCGCGAAAAAACCGTTAACGGAGCGGAGAAAGCGCGCGAACAGGGAGTCTAAACATAACAAACGGTTTCTGAGGTAAAACAATGACTTTACAGCAACATTATTTTTTGTAAAAGTCTTGAAATAGCGTAATAATAGGCCTATTTAGGTTAATGTTAACAGGTAAAGAGTAATTAAGCAATTGCTTTGACATAATTTGAATTACAAACGTAAATACGTATTAGCAATGTAGACCTGTCTGTTTTTTTAATCCATACTCATCTGTCTTTATTGTATTATTATGTTCTAGTAAATATTTTACTAAATTTGCTGTAAAGCTGAAAATGGCAACATGGTTCAAGTTTGCTGACAACAACAATCAAGAAAATAGTGTTCATAACGCTAAAAACGCAACGCAAATCTGATAATATGGTCCTGTTATAAATATCATCTCCACAATCAAGTAAGCTCTAATTCGGTCCAGTGTCTGCTGGTCTCTGTCCAGTGGTTTTCCACACACAGTCCAGTCCTGTTAGGCTGGATCCTGGAGGGTTTGTCGCGGGTTCATAAGGTCTGTAAGCAGTGTGTCCGGTTACAGGTCTGTAATCCACTAACAAAGCGCTGACCTCGAGCGACAAGACTATCGGCAATTCGCCAAGATCTGAACCACCTTCCACACAATCCCATACTAATATACTGGCAATCTGCAGCACTTTCCTCGGGATAGTCAAGTCTGCTTCTCCAAGTGACCTTACAAGTACATGAAGCGCAAGTGAAGTCCAAGAGTTCGGAGAATATCAATGTCAAGAACTTAATAGATCACATTTTACCTTATAAAACCAATACAAAATTAAAATAGGGCCTATATAAGATTTTTAAGTATAACTTTATTTGAACTTTTTCGCTAACTAGTTTTCGCTATTAATTTATATTAAATATAAACAATACAAATGTTTTTATCATGTCATTGGATTATTATTACGATTATATTATTTACCCATTTTAATCAAATATGAAAAGATTGAATTGTACAGTATTTATTTATAATTAAATTCCCTGCCTCGTCATTCTGTTGGAGAGTGAATGGAGAACAGCGCATGTGTAGGAAATAAGTTGGTATTTTTGTAACGCTACTTAACCACAGTTTGTTTTTTTAATCATGCTTGAT
Source organism: Schizopygopsis pylzovi (assembly GCA_027422435.1). Classification (NCBI taxonomy): domain Eukaryota; kingdom Metazoa; phylum Chordata; class Actinopteri; order Cypriniformes; family Cyprinidae; genus Schizopygopsis; species Schizopygopsis pylzovi. The sequence continues at coordinate 924,423 of CM049830.1, read as the reverse complement.
GGAGACCGAGCCTGCGTCCCAACGTGCATACGACTATTAAGGTGTATATTTTAAGTTTACATGCATGCATGAGGGCAGGTGTGTATTTTAAGTTTACATGCATGCATGAGGGCAGGTGTGTATTTTAAGTTTACATGCATGCATGAGGGCAGGTGTATATTTTAAGTTTATATGCATGCACGAGGACAGGTAAGTTTACATGCATGCATGAGGGCAGGTGTATATTTTAAGTTTACACAGATGCATGAGGACAGGTGTATATTTTAAGTTTACATGCATGCACGAGGACAGGTAAGTTTACATGCATGCATGAGGGCAGGTGTATATTTTAAGTTTACATGCATGCACGAGGACAGGTAAGTTTACATGCATGCATGAGGGCAGGTGTATATTTTAAGTTTACATGCATGCATGAGGGCAGGTGTGTATTTTAGGTTTACATGCATACATGAGGGCAGGTGTGTATTTTAAGTTTACATGCATACATGAGGGCAGGTGTGTATTTTAGGTTTACATGCATGCATGAGGGCAGGTGTGTATTTTAGGTTTACATGCATACATGAGGGCAGGTGTGTATTTTAAGTTTACATGCATACATGAGGGCAGGTGTGTATTTTAAGTTTACATGCATGCATGAGGGCAGGTGTATATTTTAAGTTTACATGCATACATGAGGGCAGGTGTGTATTTTAAGTTTACATGCATGCATGAGGGCAGGTGTGTATTTTAGGTTTACATGCATGCATGAGGGCAGGTGTGTATTTTAAGTTTACATGCATGCATGAGGGCAGGTGTATATTTTAAGTTTACATGCATACATGAGGGCAGGTGTGTATTTTAAGTTTACATGCATGCATGAGGGCAGGTGTGTATTTTAAGTTTACATGCATGCATGAGGGCAGGTGTATATTTTAAGTTTACATGCATACATGAGGGCAGGTGTGTATTTTAAGTTTACATGCATACATGAGGGCAGGTGTGTATTTTAAGTTTACATGCATGCATGAGGGCAGGTGTATATTTTAAGTTTACATGCATACATGAGGGCAGGTGTGTATTTTAGGTTTACATGCATGCATGAGGGCAGGTGTGTATTTTAAATTTACATGCATGCATGAGGGCAGGTGTGTATTTTAAATTTACATGCATGCATGAGGGCAGGTGTGTATTTTAAGTTTACATGCATGCATGAGGGCAGGTGTGTATTTTAGGTTTACATGCATACATGAGGGCAGGTGTGTATTTTAAATTTACATGCATGCATGAGGGCAGGTGTGTATTTTAAGTTTACATGCATGCACGAGGGCAGGTGTATATTTTAAGTTTACATGCATGCATGAGGGCAGGTGTATATTTTAAGTTTACATGCATGCATGAGGGCAGGTGTGTATTTTAAGTTTACACGCATGCATGAGGGCTAAGTGAATATTTGAATTTTAATTTTTTTCCTCCAATTTTAATCAGTTTAGTCTTTTTTTTACAGTTCATGTCAAGATTTTTGTGGTAACAAGTGATCTTTTTAAAAGCACAAATATTACGTTCCATAATTTAATTATTCCATATGTTTTTATAACAAATTCAGCAGTTCTTATTGACCAGCTGATAAGCACACACATGTGTGTGTATGTATCTGTATGTTAGGTAGAGAGTGCAACACAACATCTGTTGCTCAGGCCTTCGACATCTGGGCGCTTTTCCCTCGCTCAACGAAATCCATCCAGTCTTTACAGGATTTGTTTTTCCATTGCAGATGGTCCTGGGCACATGCTTCCCTCCCATTGGCTCAGGGTTCGACCCTGCTACTGGCACAACACACACCGTTCTTTCACCCCGTCTGTTCCCCCCCGTCTGCACACACACGGCTGAGGAGAGACCGGCAGAGACAGGTAAGCATGCATGAGCAGCTCCGTATATATGGACACTTTCAATCATTCTTTAGTATTGTTTTTATGTGTTTTATTATTACTTACAAATTAAGGCCTTAAAAGGTCTTACATTTCAGCAGAAAGTTTTCAAATTAAATGTTGCATGCACTGCAAAAATGAAGATATATATAAATATCTAAGCATCCTTAAATCGATATACATATGCTAAGATATTATAAATATATGAAGTCGTGTTTTGTAAGAGAACAAAATTCATTGAGTTTCTGCGTAAAACACAAACAAATACCGGTCAATAGAGAACGAAACGTATTTTCCCTTTGCATTAAGTAGTTTTTTCTGAGTCCAGTGGCAGATTGTTGTCCTTTTTAATCACAAATCGACTTCATTTTGATGAATTTATCAGAAAACTAGATTGCTTATCATATGTCATTTAGACATTTGCACTTCAAGACAAAACACAGAAGAAGAACTTCACTTGTTTACAGTGTGATCAGAAGATACAGTAAGTTATTTGTGTGTAATATTAATAATTGAGATCTGCTGGAAACTAAAGTGCTGCTAATACAACTCATTGTGTTCTCCTGGAATATGAACATTTAGAGAACATATTGACGTATCCTTTCATTTATTCCTCACATTGTTTTTCACACTTAAAGTGTGTCTTTGAAATACTTCATAGAAATGTGTGCACTGTTCATAACTTCATTAAAAGCAGAAGACAATGAAGGGATCTGTCAGTGATTCCTGTGACGTCTGAGTAATTCTGTGCATTTGAGAAAAATGTTTATTAGAAGCTGTAAATATACTTTATTATTCAGCTACAGCAAACAATTTGATTCCATGTGTTGGCAATGACATATTAAGATGCAGGTTCATTTATGTACATTTCTTTGTAAAGGTGAGGTTGCACAAGTTGCTGAGCAATAAATATTGAATCTCAATTTGTGCAGAATGTCTTTCTCATAGGATTTTGAATGTGTTTTCAGCATCAGTTTTGACTCTTAACTGTAGCTTCACCTCCAGTGTCTTCCACCAGAGGTCAGTGCTGTTCAACAATACTAATGCGTTCAGTCCGGTTACAGTATGTCAGGCATTAATCAATGATCAAGCACAGGACATACAGTGACAGTCAGTCACCATATTTTCACTTGTGTTCATTTTTTATATCTAGAATCCATATACCGTTGCCTCTTTCTTTATAGCAGTGAATACATGTGAAAACCAGGAGGTGGGACGGTGGTACATACAGTCTAAAGGTGCTTTTGCATGATCACTTACCATTTTTGGGTGAGTATACTAATATAATATGCAAATGTATAGTCCTGTATACATTTATTAATGGTTTTTCTCAAACAGTTTGTGCTTTGGTACACTGAAAAAAATATGTGTGGTTGCAAACAATTACTTTTTTTAATTAAATTATTTTTTGCAAGTTAGTACATTTATTTATTAGCCTTTATTTAACCAGGAGAGAACCTCACTGAGATTAAAAATCTCTTTTCCAGGAGTGTCCTGGTCAAGATATACAAACACACGTACAACAAAAAACAGTACATCACAACAATACAATATTATAGCATTAGAGGCATTTGCAAATCATGTTTTAAATTTACTAAGAGACACCAACTGATTAATTTGAAGAGAGTTCCAGTCTGACCGTGCAATATTTAAATGCACTTTCACCTTAATTAGTTCGTGCTGAAGGTACATAAAGATTGGGAACGCATTGAATAGTTAACAACTACTTTTTGGTGAATCAAACAACAGAGATAGGATGGCAAAAAACCCAGAATAGCTTTGTAAATCAATAAATACCAATGCATTTGCCTTCAAACAGCAAGTGAAGACCAGGCAACTCTGTTATAGAGTATACACTGATGTGTGGAAAATGTACAATCCGTAATAAATCTTAAAGCACCGTGATACAGAGAGGCAAGAAGATAAGAAGAGGCATGCACTATAGTCAAGAATCAGTAAAACATTCCAGACACAAGCGTCTTCCTTGCATTAAATGAAAAGCAAGACTAGCTGCTTCTTCAACTTTAATCACAAGTAATTCATATATGAATCAAAACGTAGTTTCTCATCAATTCTGATGCCCAGATACTTATACTCTGACACTAATGCGATCCATTTTCCTTGCAGAGTTCGGAGAACAACAGAACCAAGAGTTTGATAACCACATAAATGTTGTTTCTCAACATTTAAGACCAACTTTAAAGTAAAAAACCTTGCTTGAATAATATCAAACGCTGAAATTTAGCTAAAATAAATTGATTGCAACCACTTAACCTAATATTTTTTTAGTAAATTCAATGAATACATTTTCAGTGTATATCTCTTACTTTAAAAACGGCACTTTTTGCATTAGTTTCATGACAAATAAACATGTTTACCACCAACATTCTCATTACCTAATGCAAAATAATACAATGAATAATAATAATAAATAATTGTGCAGCATGTTTTTATTTTGTATTTTATTTATTTGGTTGTGAAATGCTTTTGTGGGATTCATCCTTTAGTATGCGTATGACTTGGGAAGAAACACTGATAGTATAAATGAACCTAAGGCTTTCTCCTTGACATACTGATATAGACACACTTTCTTCTCTACGAGTGTCTGGAGCTTAAGAACCGTGTCGTTTCTGTCCACAAGAATGAGGTTTGCTCGGGAAATGATGTGAGTGTTTGGGCTTTGAGCCAATGAGGCTTTAGAGAGAATGAAAAGATGAATTCCCTGACCTGTGCTGATGCTAGCTTACTCTAAACTACCAGTGTCCTCGCTGAAAACACCAGCACTGTGCTCTTAGAAGGACGTGGATGCTTACAGTTTATATCAGCCTATGCTGAAACTCACTGAGACTAATCATGACGGATACATCGTATTTATGAGTTGAACGCACTTGAACGCACCACAAAGTCGTTATTATCGTACATTTTCTTTAAGCCCAGAGTTTCTGAGTTTGGAGGCGTGTCAGTGAAAAAACGTGTCGGATGCAATGGATGCAGCCAAAAACTAAAGATATGCAGCGTCAGTGAAGTGTTGAAATTAATTAAAAAAAAAAAAAAAAAAAAAAAAAAAAAAAATCGGGTGGGGGGGGTGGGGTTTACAATAAAACTATACAAGTTACGCATACAAAATATTACATTATTGTATAATTATAATATATAATTATTCAGTTAACATCACCTTCATAAATGAAATACAAACAAATGATGCACATTCTTCATTCATCATTTTATAGATGTAGAGTTAAAAAAAACATTGAATTTTCTATCGAAAAGTTAAATCGCTAAATCGTTAAATCTTGTTCCTGACCAAAGTGACTTAAACGCACCCGACGTCGTTATAACGTCTTGTCAACTCGTATAAGTACGAACGTCCCAGTAGTACTTGAACACAGCATTACTTCTCAAACTGAACAATCAATTATACAACAGTATGTCATCATACTTGTTAATTAAGAAATCACTCATTCATTTACTCGTTCTAAATTACTGTAAAGTTTTCATCACTGTACTTACAAGTTGTAGCCTGTTACTGATTCCACATTACATGACAAAACTCTTTAGGTAATATAATCAGACTAATTTTTGATTACTGTTGACCTAACTCATGTATCATCGTTGATTTAAATAAGATAATCGTGTACCATATTGATATGAAAATGCATAGAGAAAGAAAATAAATTCCATTATTGTTGTTATTAGTGCATTAAATATAACATTAACCGTTGAGTGATCATTCAAATAAAAACTAAATGTGTTCATCAGGAGCTGATGCACTGTTGAAATGTTGAGAAAACATCTAAATGATTTTAGTAAATCACGTGGTCAGTTTTCTGTGTAATTATTGACTAGTGGCTGGTCTTTGTGTGAATGTACACATACTGGAAGACTTTCTCAATGCATATAAGCAGCAGACTATTTTAGAGAAATATGAAAAATAAAAATTATCAATGAATGATGAATAGTGTATTGCTATTGTTTTAATGTAATCATGTAGCCTAATCAATCAAAAAGTGACTGTAGTCTGATTATGATTATTTTATAATCTACTCACGAGTTCTTAAAGAGTCATATGATGCTTTTTTAAAGATCATTATTGTGTGTATTTGGTGTAACAGAATATTGACATGCTTTAATGTAAAAAAACATTATTTTTCAAATACTGTACATTATTGTAGGTCCTCTATGTCCCGCCTCTCTCAAACGCTTCGTTTTCTACAAAGCCCCGCCTTCCGACAAGCACAGCCTACTCTGATTGGCCAGCTGACACAGTGCATTGTGATTGGCCGAACACCACAAGCGCATCAGAAATGTAACGGCCCTTACCATAGCTTCAGCTTTCAAAACTAAAGTAAAAATTAATGTTAATAATGTCCTTAGTTTTAGCATCAGTTCAAGCCGAGAGGGGAACAGAGTTGCGTGACAGACACAGTGATGAAGCTCGTATGCGTTTGCACATAAGCCGCGGTTGTGTGACCGTGTCTCTCTCTCTCTCACACACACTCTCACACACACACACGCACGCACACACACACGCACGCACGCACGCACGCACACACACACACTCACTCTCTCTCTCACTCACACACACTCTCACACACACACACACACGCACGCACGCACGCACGCACGCACACACACTCACTCTCTCTCTCACTCACACACACTCTCACACACACACACACACACACACACACACACACACACACACACACACACACACACACACACACACACAGAGAGAGAGAAAGACGCACACACACACACACACACACGCACGCACGCACGCACGCACGCACGCACGCACGCACGCACGCACGCACACACACACACACACACACTCTCTCTCTCACACACACACACACACACACACACACACACACACACTCACACTCACACTCACACTCACACACACACGCACACACACACACACACAGCGAAAGACACACACACACACACACACACACACACACACGCACACAGACACACAAGCCGCGATCAAGATAACTGATGTGCTGAGGTGTGAAATTGTTGTAATTAATCTTAATGATTCCTAAAAGCATCTACTTTCGGAGGCCAAATAAAGTGCTTTTGCTTTCGCCTAGAAACACACAGCGTCTCCCTGACACGGCTGCATCAACACTACTGTTACTGAAACCACGCCTTACACAAATACTTCCACATCGTGACGTAGACATGTGGGGCGTGTTTGAATGAGCTGTTTTTAGGAGTCTGAACTTTGATAAAGAACATCTCTTTGGTTTTGAGACTTTAGTCCAGTGGTCTCAAACTCAAGAGGGCCGCAGCTCGGCACAGTTTAGCTCCAACCGGCTTCAAATCACACCTGTTTGGAAGTTTCTAGTAATCCTGAGGAGCTTGATTAGCTGGATCAGGTGTGTTTGATTAGGGTTGGAGCTAAACTCCAACTAGAGATATTGAGTTTGAGACCAATGCTTTAGTCTTTGCTACTTCAGGGATCTCATCTATGCACAATCAGCTTTTAACACTCCAAAGAGAAAGCACAACTTGAAATCGTATCATGTGACCCCTTTAATATTTGGAATCTGATTATATAAACCAGTTTACATGTTATCAGTTACTACCCATACACATCAGGCTGGGATTGAGCCTGATCTCAAGCCAATTGAATCGGTAGTCATTTGTAAAGCAAGTCTGCAAGATATTTTCTTGATGAGTGGTTTTCTGTTAATCCATAAATGAACATGCATCTGTTTTGTTGATATTAGATTTCAGCACTGCTAATGTCAGCAGCTATCACACATTCCCACAACCGCTTGGCTGGACAAAGAGGTGGGCCTGCAGCCAGACAGTAGATCCAAACCACACAAATGTTTCATCACTGATGTATGAGGTTAGAACATTTTCCTTATGTTGCAAAATAAATGTTTGCAATTGAATCATTTTGAGCTGGAAGCCAAGAAGGCAGCCATGCACTTTCTGGGTTTTTGGTAATTACGCTTGACCACCTCTGGGGTCTCCAACTTGGACATGCTTTGGCAAAGATTGAGTTGTGGGATATCACATGCAGAAAACCCATACAGTTTGTATGAGGTCAGGCAATGCACATTCAAAGTCCTCCTACTGCTACCTTCTACCTTTTCCCAACCCTTTTGGCAAATGTTGTCGAGGGAGTTGGCCGCTGGCAGCCTATCAGAAACCCACTGAAGTAAAGCAGGGTTGAGCCAGGACAGTACCGGGATGGGAGACCTCCTGGAGAAAACTAAGGTGCTGACTGTGTTAGTCCAAGTAGCCCAGTGACACCATCCTTTGAACCAAGTGTTAAATTGTGGTCCTGACTGGTCCAGGTGGATGTTGTGCATTGGCAAAATGTATTCTGGTGGAAGAAGACCACCTTCATTCAGGTCTGTGTTCGGTAGGATCAATGGGTTGAAGGTCCTTCAGATTAAGCCTCTCTAATTGCGCTTTTCACTCCATGGTACGGCACGGTTCACTTTTGGGGGTTGGGTGGGGGGTTCAACTGGGTACAGTACCTGGCACCTGTTCCTTTTTTTTAGTACCACCTCGGTTGAGGTTCCAAGCAAACCGTACCGTTACCAAAACATGACGTGTAAACTCTGCTGATCATTGATTGGCCGGAGAACATCATCACTGCCTGCATCATTGAACTTGCAACACGAGACAAAATGCTTGATGATCATCTGATGACTTTAGGGCTTTGTTTATATTCCACTTCATTGTTCACCCAACCAGGGATGGAAACATGAGTCCTACATGAGAATATGAGCAAACACTGCACACACAGTGATGTAACTTCATAACTTCATAGTGTAAGTATAAAGTTCATATTTGAACACCGTTTCTGATGACTGAACACTGATGACTGATGACAGGTGAAAGTTCAGTTAGTCACGAAGCACGTGTTTGTAATGTACGTGCCATCTTCCTGAAGTCTGTGGTCCACGTCTGGTCTCATCTTGAGTGACTGTCCACTGTTTATATCAATATATATCAATCTTTGTATCACTCAACCTACAGCTGTCATCATTTACTCACCTTCATGTCGTTCCAACCCTGTATGATTTTATGGAAAGGAAGACATTTTGAAAGTATTCTTGTCCACACATTAGTGTTGTTTTGTTTTGAACGTTCTCCAAAATATCATCTTTTATGCTCCACAGAAGAAAGAAAGTCATGCAGGTTTGGAATTATGTGAGTGTGAGTAAATGATGACTAATTGATCATTTTTGAGTGAACTATCCCTTTTTATTGAGTTGTTTTCCTTTGACCAAAGTTTTTACTATTTATTTTTTTGTAACTTGACGCTGCTTCACAATGGTTTCAGGTCTGAAAACTACCGCTTGCATGCTCGATCCTCTACTTACAGGCTTGGTGCTGTTTGATATATTTGTGCCCAGTGGTGCCCAAAATAGTTCTGGTGTTGTTACAGCTGCATTAAAAAAATGCACATTGTACTAAATAGTACAACTAAGACTTGGACACATTAAATAGCTACCATACTGAATCAAATCTTTCTGGCAAAACGTTTAGAGCACGTTGTTGCTTTACAGTTGCACAACCAACATTATGTGAATAATCCTTTTGAGCAGATTTATGGCTTTATAAAACGTGAAAAATCTGAAACAGCTTTGGTTAAAGACAGTTTGCACTAGTGTCCCTCAGGGCTCGATTTTAGGACCTTTACTTTTTAATCTTTATTTCCAACTTCTTTTGGTAATAAGTATCATTACTATGGTGCTGACACTCAAACTGATATTCACTGCAAACATAGTCACAGTGAAGCTGTTTAATTTGATGCTAAATGCATTTTTGAGAGAAAAGTAAAGAACAGTTTTCTTTAATTAAATGGCATTAAAAATGAGGTGATGCTTAAGCTCTCTACAAGAGGTCAACAACCTAGTATTATTAATGGTTTGGTACTAGAGTTTTAGGAAAATAATGATAAATATATTAGTTATATTTGAGCTCGTTGTACGTAGTGTAGTCATCAAGGTTTCTTCTTTTTTTTGTATATTGCAGACTTGCATCCCATGATAGCCTTCTCAGTGATGGAACATTAGTTGATATTTTAGTTTATTTTAATGCATTGAATAAATTGCAGCACATCCAAAATTCTTCATCTAGAATTTTTACTAAAAACCAGAATATATTACTTTCCTTAAAAAAAGAAGCATACTGAACACAAACTATTGAGCAGTAGTGTATGTTTCGTTATTAATGTATCGTGATGTTATTTTCATCTGTATTAAATGCATTTGTGAGTGCATGCGGGGGGCTTTTTTTAAACTACATTTACATTTTTACATTTACATTTAGTCATTTAGCAGACGCTTTTATCCAAAGCGACTTACAATTGGGGAGTACATAAAGCGATTAATCTTGAAGAGGCAAACATACAGAGGAAGTGCCAATAACACCAAGTCTCAGGCATTGTTCAAATAAGTACAAGCTAGCAAGGGAAGGAGAGAAAGAGACAGAGAAAGATGAAGATTTTGAAAAAGTGAAAGAGTTTTTTTTTTTTTTTTTTTTTTTTTTTTTATATAGTCAAGTAGAGTTGAAAGAGATGAGTTTTCAGTTGTTGCTTGAAAATTGACAGGGATCCAGTATTCCGGATGGGGGTGGGAAGATCATTCCACCGGCCAGGAACGGTGAAAGAGAATGTTCTGGAGAGTGATTTTGAGCCTCTCTGTGATGGTACCACGAGGCGTCGCTCACTAGCAGATCTCAGGCTTCTGGAGGGGATGTAGATTCGTAATAGTGAGTGGAAGTAGGTGGGTGCTGAGCCTGTGATTGTTCTATATGCAAGCATCAGTGTCTTGAACTGGATGCGAGCTGCAACTGGTAGCCAGTGCAAGGAGACAAAGAGAGGTGTAACATGGGCTCTCTTGGGCTCGTTGAAGACCAGTCGTGCTGCTGCATTCTGAATCATTTGTAGAGGTTTGATTGTGTTTGATGGAAGTCCAGCTAGAAGAGCATTGCAGTAGTCCAGTCTAGAAATGACAAGGGCCTGGACAAGAAGTTGTGCAGCATGCTCTGTCAGAAAGGGCCTGATCTTTCTGATGTTGTGTAGTGCAAACCTGCAAGATCGAGCAGTCTTTGCAATGTGCTCTTTGAAGGTCAGCTGGTCATCGAAGATTACACCAAGATTTCTGACCGAAGCTGATGGGGTAATTGTTGACGAACCTAACTGAATCGTGAAATCATGCTGTAGAGTTGGAGTTGCAGGGAAGACAAGAAGCTCAGTCTTTGCCAGGTTGAGCTGTAGATGATGTTCTTTCATCCACGCCGAGATGAGCCTGAGATCCGTGCAGCTACCGTTGGATCATCTGGTCGAAATGAGAGATAGAGCTGTGTGTCATCAGCATAGAAGTGGTAGGAGAAGCCATGTGCCTGTATGATGGGAGCCAGTGATGTAGTGTATGTGGAGAAGAGGAGGGGTCCAAGAACCGATCCCTGGGGAACCCCAGTGACCAATTTATGTGCTTTGGATACCTCCCCTCCCCAGGCCACCCTGAAAGACCGACCAGTGAGATAGGATTCAAACCAGCGAAGTGGAATCCCAGTGATATCCAGTGATGAGAGGGTGGACAGGAGGATCTGATGATTGAGAAACTAGGACGTTTCCAATCTTTTCTAGATCCATTTCAGCTAGAATGCAGTGAGAGCAGAGCTATATTAGCTAGTTAATATTAGTTTTCTGGGCTCCTGTCCTGCTTGACCTGTACGATGTGAGCGTGCAATACCTGGCTGTGTTTGCATCACTCTTCCACTAGATGTGTCATGAATATTGCACTGTGCTGCTTTCTCTTGTAGTGTGTTTGGGTTAGGGGTGTGCGATATTGAAAAAAAATGATATCTCGATATTTTTGAATGAAATCATAAACTCTAAAGAGAGTCTTTGTTGCTGTACTGTCTGATTC
>CM049830.1:902605-907605 GCA_027422435.1 Schizopygopsis pylzovi | reverse complement strand
TTCACGATGGTGTGCTGCGAGTTGAAGTAGACCATGGAGAGCGGTCGTCTTTGGATGGGAACGCAGCAGGACGACACGGACGTGTGGATGCCGTTGGCCTTCAGCTGACTGAAGACGGTGGCGTGGAACGAGGAGGCGATGCCGGGCGAGCCGGATAAGTGCTGCGGACACTGTCCCATGCAGTAGTTCATGTGATATCCCTCAGGCGCGATGATCCAGTCCTGCCACTGTATGTCACGGAACTTAATGTAGAAGTCTCTTTTACAGCACACGCTCACGTCGTCTCCGCAGCGCAGCGAGCGTTTGCTCAGCGCGTGTTTGTTGGGGTCTTCGCGCAACTGCACCTGCGCTACTAGAAACGGCTGGTGGGAAGATTCGCGACTGCACAGGTTGCGTCCGCCGTCTTCGCAGTGCACCTCCAGATGGAGACGGAGCTGACCGCCGTCCAGAAAGCCCTGCAGGGCTCCGGTGACCGGGAACGTGTGCCAGCCGCCTCGAGACACGTCCACGCTCCTCTGGAGCAGCAGCGTGCGGTTAGCGCCGCTCGACGCCGGCAGGGAGATTTCTGCGTTCACGCGGCCGCCGGGATGAGGAGCGTCGGCCGGACGCACGTAAAGCCACAGCGACGCCTGCAGCACCAGGACGCTGTGATCTTTCTCCTGCAGGAACTGGAACCACAGACCGGCGCCGGCGCCGCCAGAGACCTGCTCACCTGAGGAGAAACCACACAGGTGCTTAGAAGAAGCACGAGAGGTAAGATAGTGTCTGTGAATGTGCCTGAATTAAAGAGGTAAGATAGTGTCTGTGAATGTGCCTGAATTAAAGAGGTAAGATAGTGTCTGTGAATGTGCCTGAATTAAAGAAGTAAGATAGTGTCTGTGAATGTGCCTGAATTAAAGAAGTAAGATAGTGTCTGTGAATGTGCCTGAATTAAAGAAGTAAGATAGTGTCTGTGAATGTGCCTGAATTAAAGAAGTAAGATAGTGTCTGTGAATGTGCCTGAATTAAAGAAGTAAGATAGTGTCTGTGAATGTGCCTGAATTAAAGAGGTAAGATAGTGTCTGTGAATGTGCCTGAATTAAAGAGGTAAGATAGTGTCTGTGAATGTGCCTGAATTAAAGAAGTAAGATAGTGTCTGTGAATGTGCCTGAATTAAAGAAGTAAGATAGTGTCTGTGAATGTGCCTGAATTAAAGAGGTAAGATAGTGTCTGTGAATGTGCCTGAATTAAAGAAGTAAGATAGTGTCTGTGAATGTGCCTGAATTAAAGAAGTAAGATAGTGTCTGTGAATGTGCCTGAATTAAAGAAGTAAGATAGTGTCTGTGAATGTGCCTGAATTAAAGAAGTAAGATAGTGTCTGTGAATGTGCCTGAATTAAAGAAGTAAGATAGTGTCTGTGAATGTGCCTGAATTAAAGAAGTAAGATAGTGTCTGTGAATGTGCCTGAATTAAAGAAGTAAGATAGTGTCTGTGAATGTGCCTGAATTAAAGAAGTAAGATAGTGTCTGTGAATGTGCCTGAATTAAAGAAGTAAGATAGTGTCTGTGAATGTGCCTGAATTAAAGAAGTAAGATAGTGTCTGTGAATGTGCCTGAATTAAAGAAGTAAGATAGTGTCTGTGAATGTGCCTGAATTAAAGAAGTAAGATAGCGTCTGTGAATGTGCCTGAATTAAAGAAGTAAGATAGCGTCTGTGAATGTGCCTGAATTAAAGAAGTAAGATAGTGTCTGTGAATGTGCCTGAATTAAAGAAGTAAGATAGTGTCTGTGAATGTGCCTGAATTAAAGAATTGTAAGATAAAAGTGTCTGTGAATGTGCCTGAATTAAAGAAGTAAGATAGTGTCTGTGAATGTGCCTGAATTAAAGAAGTAAGATAGGTCTGTGAATGTGCCTGAATTAAAGAAGTAAGATAGTGTCTGTGAATGTGCCTGAATTAAAGAAGTAAGATAGTGTCTGTGAATGTGCCTGAATTAAAGAAGTAAGATAGTGTCTGTGAATGTGCCTGAATTAAAGAAGTAAGATAGTGTCTGTGAATGTGCCTGAATTAAAGAAGTAAGATAGTGTCTGTGAATGTGCCTGAATTAAAGAAGTAAGATAGTGTCTGTGAATGTGCCTGAATTAAAGAAGTAAGATAGTGTCTGTGAATGTGCCTGAATTAAAGAAGTAAGATAGTGTCTGTGAATGTGCCTGAATTAAAAGAAGTAACGATAAAGTGTCTGTGAATGTGCCTGAATTAAAGAAGTAAGATAGTGTCTGTGAATGTGCCTGAATTAAAGAAGTAAGATAGTGTCTGTGAATGTGCCTGAATTAAAGAAGTAAGATAGTGTCTGTGAATGTGCCTGAATTAAAGAAGTAAGATAGTGTCTGTGAATGTGCCTGAATTAAAGAAGTAAGATAGTGTCTGTGAATGTGCCTGAATTAAAGAAGTAAGATAGTGTCTGTGAATGTGCCTGAATTAAAGAAGTAAGATAGTGTCTGTGAATGTGCCTGAATTAAAGAAGTAAGATAGTGTCTGTGAATGTGCCTGAATTAAAGAAGTAAGATAGTGTCTGTGAATGTGCCTGAATTAAAGAAGTAAGATAGTGTCTGTGAATGTGCCTGAATTAAAGAAGTAAGATAGTGTCTGTGAATGTGCCTGAATTAAAGAAGTAAGATAGTGTCTGTGAATGTGCCTGAATTAAAGAAGTAAGATAGTGTCTGTGAATGTGCCTGAATTAAAGAGGTAAGATAGTGTCTGTGAATGTGCCTGAATTAAAGAAGTAAGATAGTGTCTGTGAATGTGCCTGAATTAAAGAAGTGTCTGTGAATGTGCCTGAATTAAAGAAGTGTCTGTGAATGTGCCTGAATTAAAGAAGTAAGATAGTGTCTGTGAATGTGCCTGAATTAAAGAAGTAAGATAGTGTCTGTGAATGTGCCTGAATTAAAGAAGTAAGATAGTGTCTGTGAATGTGCCTGAATTAAAGAGGTAAGATGGTGTCTGTGAATGTGCCTGAATTAAAGAAGTAAGATAGTGTCTGTGAATGTGCCTGAATTAAAGAAGTAAGATAGTGTCTGTGAATGTGCCTGAATTAAAGAACTATGCTATAAAAACATTTTAAGTTATAAAAAAAACAAAGATTATATAAAATATTTGATACGAAAATAATATTACAGTTTAATTCACATTTCTTTGTAATTTGTACATTTTCTACATATTATATTTTTTTCCAGACCATTTTTTAAATAACAAATTGCATTCTCTTTTATGATTATGATAATAAATACAAATTATATGATGACAAAAATCTGTTTACAATATCAAGCAGTATAACCGCTGATAAAACCGGAAGTGCGGCACATTCCTATTACTAATGGCCACGCCCACTCTCCATTCAAAAAGAAGGAACGTTCTAATATATATTTCACATGCAGTCTTCAGTCTGTAGATATGTATATAACAATGTTTAATGTATAGTTTGCACGTGCACGAGGTGAGTAACGTTTAAAAACGCTTTTATGAACGATTTAGAGTCAGATATACCCACTTTTATCTTGTAAATATGTATAACATTGATTAACAATCTGACCTTTAAAAACCAGCTAATCATCGAAGAAGTGTAAATCGTTCTTAAAACAATTAATTTCATAATTTAAGAAACTAGATCTGAATATGCGTTCTGTCTAAAACCAGTATTTCTATAAGAGGGCGCGCGCGCTTACCAATTTATTAATGAACGCAGACACGTGAAAGATTCATTAGATGCACACGCCTGTCAGCTTGTAAATATCTCTATTACATATACAGTGTTTGGACCTTTAAGAACGCAGTTTGTCGTTTCAGAAATCGGATCTGAATAGTTTTCTGTATAAATCGTTCAAAACCCATTTAATTGAGCGCGAGAACGTGTGCGCACTTACACTGAACGCTTCTGTATCAGCTATACACTCTTAATAATAAACACGATAACAGCATTAAGAGCAGTTTAGTTTTAGAGGACCTTTAACATCCGAAGAACCTTTCTGTTTCACAAAAGGTCATGTGTGGAGATTCTTCAGATTATAAAAAGGTAAGAAAGAGATGTTTTTTTAAAGAAACTGACTGATTTGTTCTTCTATGGCTTCGCTGTGAAGAACCTGTTAAGCACCTTTATTTTTAAGAGTGTAAGTCAAGATGCACTCACCCACAAAAACCATTCAATGTGTGCTCACTGAACGTTTGAAGAACGCTTCTATCAACTATAAGTCAGATGCACTCACCGACTTCAGCGAAGCTCACTATCTCGTACGCCTGGTTACTCGTGCGCGAGTTTGGCACGTTATTGTCCAGCTCCAGCGTTCCGTCTTGTCTGACGCGTCCCGCGTGGAGCTTGCGCAGCGCCGTCATGAGCGCGGCACGCGGCACCGTCTGCGTGATGTTCGGTCTCTCCCGCAGGTGAAGCTTGCTCAGGATCTGCTGTTTGGCTAGCTCAACCAGGTAACGCTCCTCGACGCCCTTCTCCATCGCAGGCATGCCGCACGTCGGGCAGCCGGTGGCGGCCGCGCTCGTTCCCTTCACCGTGAACGCGCTCAGCACCACCAGCGTGGACAGCACCGCGGACGCGAGCCCGCGCAGGTGCGCCAACGAGAACGACACTAAGATCATATCGACTTCGCGTTTGTTTGCTCGTTTGAGTCTGAGAGAGTTTGGAGAGAGCGCACTAGCGAGTGGACGGAGAGGAGTGAGCACTCAGAAGTGGGTTAATCCATCAAAAGTTGTGACACTTTTAAGGGACGTCACACATGTGCACGCGCGCGCTCGAGGGGAGGGATGCGCTGCACACTCCTCACTGAAGCATATATATATAGCTCTGCTGGGGTTAATCATTAGCGCGAACAAATAAACACGCGACACTTACAGTGCCACGTCGGGACGCGGCTGCCCAAGCGAAGTCCAAACGCTCACCTCTGCCCCAATGACCGCCAACACTGTAACCCTAAAGCCTCCAAACCAAACAGATCAAAAGACAACACGAGATCGGTAA
>CM049830.1:887605-892605 GCA_027422435.1 Schizopygopsis pylzovi | reverse complement strand
TGCTGTTCGATCCTCATCTCACACCTTTCTTCCTCTAATCCCCCTCATCTGTTGTTCCTGTCCTCATTCTGTGCTTTCGGCACGACCACCTCCCCTCTGCTTCCCCGGGGATCTCTGCTTGTGAATTATTAATGGTTGCTGGATGGCAGTGACTGGGGGCGATGCTAAGAATCGCCGCTCTTACGGAGGATAAGCGTCAGTTATCCGGGACGGAGACATGCTGATGTGATAGACAGACAGGGTTTCAT
Source organism: Schizopygopsis pylzovi (assembly GCA_027422435.1). Classification (NCBI taxonomy): domain Eukaryota; kingdom Metazoa; phylum Chordata; class Actinopteri; order Cypriniformes; family Cyprinidae; genus Schizopygopsis; species Schizopygopsis pylzovi. The sequence continues at coordinate 892,357 of CM049830.1, read as the reverse complement.
TGTGTGTGTGTGTGTGTGTGTGTGTGTGAAACTGCATGCTTTCAAAAATGAGTCATGCACTGAAAATAAAGTTTTCAATTAGTCGCAAACCAAAACACAAAGCTTGGGATGTTTATCAGAATATACATCTATTTTTTTTAGTAAAGTAAAACATGCTGCAACTCATAATACGTTATGCAATTAACTTCAAGCATGCAAAACACACCCTGTATAGAGTATTGATAGAATGTAGGAGTACTTTTTACAAGAAAAGATTATTTCAGTCTTTCTGCTTTCAAAATTTCATGTTTCATTTAAGCATTACTTGCCGTTTTTTAGTTATTAATTGTGAGTTTAACAGCAATTCTGAGTCAAAATTGCTTTAACGTAAATCCACTTTTTTTCAGTGAATTTGTGTTAAATGTTAATTGAAATAGACCCTTGTTTATTTGTATAGCGCGTTTCCCACACGGCGTTTTCACTGTAAATAAATTCGTTTAGGCTTGGCGTTAATAACAAACGTTGTTTCTAATGAATGCCACTGTAATTAGTTTTTGTTATGATTTCTTTTCCGAATACTGATACATTTAAAGAATGTTGTGGAGTTAGAGGAACTAAAATACTAAAATGTTGCTTGTTTGTTACTTTATTTCTGAATGTAACAAATAAAATGTGGTTTGTTTAATGATACAATGATGCAGCTTTGTCCTCTAAACAATGCAAATTTGACCCAGTGCAACTTATTTTAAATAAAAAGCATAATTAAGTTGATTTTAAGTGCGTCATATATTAAAGCATAGTAAAGTTCTTCAGAAACAAATCACATCTCAATATTTCAGAGATTTCTGTTGTAGCTTATATACATTGTGTGCACAAAATAGATAAATGCACGATAAATGCATCACTGGAGGATCATTAATGAAACATCACTGTTTCAATCCATTATCTTAGTCCTTCAAAATACTAATAATGCTAAAACTGAAAGTTCTTTTTTTTTTTTTATTTAAGCAATAGTTAATCCTCATGTTATGTTGAAGCCGTTATCTTATTTAGAGGAGCTCAAAAAGTGAAGTTTAGAAGATGATCATGCGTTTCTCTTCCATCCAGAAACAGTTAATCTCCGCCCACCGCTCATCTGATATGTAGAGAGTCACGAGTCCGACCAATCAACGCGGAACACTGAAGGCAGTCTCACACCGAAAGCACTTGCTAACTGGAGCTGCGTCAGTGATCACGCATCAGTTGTCTCTCAAAGGTAAAGCAGCAGCAGACGTTGCTGAAGTTGCAAAACACCTCAATATAACCTATGATGTCCGCGATGCGGAAAATGCGGGCGGAATCGCGGAATGCAGTCATATAATGGAATTTACCGTATAACGCGGAATGTCATGGAATGTGTCGACGTTTGGATGAATTAATCAAAAGTAGGTCAGTACACTTAAATCGACTCGCGCTATGGACTAGTATATATTAATATTAAGCCGCAAAAACACTATTTAAATATGAATCCTGCATGTTCTGCATCTCTGTTAATGAATGACACAGACGTGCGGTTTCATTTACTGCACACATACATACTGAAGCGCGTGCTGCTCGCGGTGTTTTCAGCATCTGCCGTCTCACTAAATGAGGACATAAATACATGAACAACATCCCCAGAACTGCTCGCAGAGTCACTTGATGAGCATTTGACCGTTTCATTTGAGTAAAACGATCGTCATATCATATATACATAGGCTACAGAAACTTAAAATGTCCTCGTGGCAACCTGTCAAAATATAAGTTCGGTTTAGCCGAATATATTACTGTATACGTAATACAACTACAACAATTATTACAACTTTTGTTGAGAATAATCACACAATACGCTAAATACGTTTACTTTAAGTTTTACAAGATGTTTACAGAATGCTTCTGGGTGATCTCTGTACTTATGTTATTATTAATATTTTTAATATTACTGTTTATTTAATGTTGTTGTTATTAACAGTTTTCAGAATTAAAGACATGTTTAAAAGCATTTAAAGAACGTTTTTTTTTTGTCAGAGCTCTTGTTATTATTAATTTTGGCATTAATTTTCATTTTTACACCAGACACGTATATCGGTTCAAAATATCGGTTATCGGTCTACTTGATCTGTAATAATCGGTATCGGTATCGGCCCTGAAAAACACATATCGGTCGACCCCTAGTAAATAGTATGTTTGTTTGCATAAAAAAAATAATAATAATAAATAAAAAAAAACATTAAAAAAAAAAAATTATCGGCAAATCTGTTTTTAAAATGGCCGATATCGATAATCGGTAAAATGCTTAATATCGGCGCCGATAATCGGTCGACCCCTAATAAAAACCTTTTTAAAAGAAAAAAAATCACTATTGTGATATATATTGTTATCATGATATAAAATTTGTCATATCGTGATATAAGATGTTGGTAATATCGCCCCCCCCCCCCCCCCCCCCCCCCATATTAAGGCTGTTATTCTCTTGTTTATGATTGTGAAGCTGCTTTGAATCTGTATTTAAAGCACTATAGAAATAATTATTGACTTAACTTCGTGGCCCTTCTCTCAGCAATCAACACAATTCACATCATTTCAGTCTGTTCTGTGCATTTATTCCCCAAGAACATGTGAAGTCTGCCTATTCTGATCTGGAAAATGAGTTATTGTTGGCAAAAGCGTTTCTGTCAGATGTTTGCTGGCATTGCAGTGTTATTATTACCTGTTGAAACACATCTCCTGCATCGCCACAGACTTTGTCATTCATCATTTAATACACATTCGCTCGGAGTCAAGCATCAGATAAAGACTTGTTGAAGACTGGCAGATAATCACGCCTTGATTGATTAATTACCCGTCCACAGTTATAAACGCACACATCTGATTGATGAAACACGGCCCAGATCTCCAGGTGTGTTTCTAAAGTTGTGCTTTAATTCAAACACATTAGGAAGCGCTTGGAAGGTGTGTTTGACGCAGTCCTCCCACATAATGAGATGGCGGGTGTTCGCTCATATTTAGCTGGAAGGGCTGCTGTAATATTGATAAGGGGCCGTTTGTGAACCTTAACATGCAGTTGGCCCCGGATCCGCCGCCGGCCTCGGAGTGATTGTGCTTGTGTTACAGCGTGCATGTGTGTGTGTGTGTGTGGTTTCAATCCGTCTTGTGTTGGGTTTACAGCAGCGCTGGTTTCTTCTTGGGAGATTTGAAGAGCTATTTATAGCCTGCTGGAGCAGCGAGCATGTGCTGCGCCTCCTCATCTCGCCTCCCGGATTCATGATGCTGTTCGATCCTCATCTCACACCTTTCTTCCTCTAATCCCCCTCATCTGTTGTTCCTGTCCTCATTCTGTGCTTTCGGCACGACCACCTCCCCTCTGCTTCCCCGGGGATCTCTGCTTGTGAATTATTAATGGTTGCTGGATGGCAGTGACTGGGGGCGATGCTAAGAATCGCCGCTCTTACGGAGGATAAGCGTCAGTTATCCGGGACGGAGACATGCTGATGTGATAGACAGACAGGGTTTCATTGTGTGTGTGTGTGTGTGTGTGTGTGTGTGTGTGTGTGTGTGTGTGTGTGTGTGTGTGTGTGTGAGAAACTGCATGCTTTCAAAAATGAGTCATGCACTGAAAATAAAGTTTTCAATTAGTCGCAAACCAAAACACAAAGCTTGGGATGTTTATCAGAATATACATCTATTTTTTTTAGTAAAGTAAAACATGCTTCAACTCATAATACGTTATGCAGTTAACTTCAAGCATGCAAAACACACCCTGTGTAGAGTATTGATAGAATGTAGGAGTACTTTTTACAAGAAAAGATTATTTCAGTCTTTCTGCTTCAAAATTTCATGTTTCATTTAATGCATTACTTGCCGTTTTTTATTATTAATTGTGAGTTTAACAGCAATTCTGAGCAAAAATTGCTTTAACGTAAATCCACTTTATTTTCAGTGAATTTGTGTTAAATGTTAATTGAAATAGACCCTTGTTTATTTGTATAGCGGGTTTCCCACACAGCGTTTTCACTGTAAATAAATGAGTTTAGGCTTGGCGTTAATAACAAACGCTGTTTCTAATGAATGCCACTGTAATTAGTTTTTGTTATGATTACTTTGCCGAATACTAATACATTTAAAGAATTAGTTGTGGAGTGAGAGGAACTAAAATACTAAAATGTTGCTTGTTTGTTACTTTATTTCTGAATGTAACAAATAAAATGTGGTTTGTTTAATGATACAATGATGCAGCTTTGTCCTCTAAACAATGCAAATTTGACCCAGTGCAACTTATTTTAAATAAAAAGCATAATTAAGTAGATTTTAAGTGCGTCATATATTAAAGCATAGTAAAGTTCTTCAGAAACGAATCACATCTCAATATTTCAGAGATTTCTGTTGTAGCTTATATACATCGTGTGCACAAAATAGATAAATGCACGATAAATGCATCACTGGAGAATCATTAATGAAACATCACTGTTTCAATCCATTATCTTAGTCCTTCAAAAAACTAATAATGCTAAAACTGAAAGTTCATTTTTTTTTAAGCAATAGTTAATCCTCATGTTATGCTGAAGCCGTTATCTTATTTCTTGGAGCTCAAAAAGTGAAGTTTAGAAGATGATCATGCGTTTCTCTTCCATCCAGAAACAGTTTATAGTCTCCCAGTCTCCAAAAAAGATGGAAATAGTGATTATTGGAATTATTGCAAGAAGTCTTTACACTTTAAATGTCATGTTTGGTTGAGTGTCACTTGCATTTCATTTT
>CM049830.1:867605-882605 GCA_027422435.1 Schizopygopsis pylzovi | reverse complement strand
GCTATGTGATAAATTAAAATAAAACCATGATTATCGATTCACAAAGGCTGAGATTTAATTAATTATGCAGAGCATGTATCATAGGGCACCGTGTTGATTTGCATGATTTGGTGTTCAGTGTTTAATAGCGTCTCGTTTAGCAGTAATTGTTGCATAATTGTTGCATTAATTGTTGCATTTTCCCAAAAGTGTAATAAGTGCTTATCAACAAGAAAAATATTAGTATTTCAATTTTTCATTTGCACTGTAAAACAATTACATTTTTCATCAATATTATTTTTTTACTGCAAATATCACAATAGTATTTTAATATTTTACATTTATTATTAGTCTTATTTATTAAATTTTTCAGCTGTGCTGTGCAAATATTTTCCTAAATGCTCTTAATTTAAAGTGAAATATCACTAATATTATTTACAAAATTTTATTTGTTGTAATTTCAGTTAATTAAAAAATATTATATGTATTTTTCTTACTTTTTATTTTACAGTAAAATCACACTAGTAGTATTGTTTAATATTTGTATTCTTATTGTTCTTGTAATTCAATTGTACTGTAAAATAAACTTATTGTAACATTTTTCCTAAATGTTCTTATTTTACAGTAAATTATAGAGTATTTTTTTGATAATTTATATTTTTTTATTGTAATTTCAGTTGTACTGTAAAATAAAATGATTAGTATTTAGTTAAATAGCATTTGTTACAGTAAAATATTACAATAGTTTTATTTCATTTCAAATGTAATATTTTTTAGTGTTGTTGTTATTAGTCATATTGATATTATATAATCACAATAGCGCCGCAAATCTGGAACTTATTTAAAATTGCATTTTAAATCACAATTATTATCAGATTTTTTTTTTTTCACAATTATTATTTTTTTTTTTTATGTTTAACAAAATTAAGCTAAATACAGTTTTAGAGTTTTTCATAAAAAATAATTTTAAAAACGTGATATAATTCATGAATTTTCTCGCCATGAGAATAGCCACAGAAGCTGGTTTGGCGTTTAACACAATCAAACTAGGTATTATTATTAATTATTTGCATGCATTTATTGAGTAATTGAGTAGCTAGTCAGTTTTGTGATATGTAATAAATTGCACACTAATCTCAAAATAAGCCATAGATAAGCTGACAACTAGTTAATTCAGCCAACCCCCATAATGCATCCACATTTACTAATTTCATATTTGGCCACGTTTTCCCATGATTGCAATCCGAATCCTGCAGATTCTCCTCCACGATCCGTGCAGTAAACGAGTTACAGCCGTGTGTCTCATGAATATTAAAGGAACAGCTGACGGTCGGATCGTGAATAACTCGACATATTGCTCATGACTCACGCAGCTTCTGACAACGACACGCAAGATGTCCGAGCGTTGCTCAAATCAATATTTAGCCTTTTGTTATCGAGCTGTGACAGAAATGAGCGCGGTCTCGATTAGCTCAATAGACTGAACATCATGCCAGTCTGGAGACACATTTGCACAATCTAGTCCATTTATAGCATTCGTTATGATAAATAACCGATCTGCTGAACAAGTGATTCACTGGAAAACATGTTGCTGTCCTGCAAGTGCAAAAATGAATCTTCAATTCTATTAAACAGCATCTGCAAATAGAAAACAAACTCGTTTTGTAGTTTAGGATCTGCTTCTGTGTTAAAGCTGGAGTTGTTTCATCTGAATATAAGCATGTGTGGATGTAAATATGTACGCATTTAAGATTTTGTGAGTATCGGTTAGGAAGGGACATGTATTAAATGCATGTATAAGAGGTTTATTGTTTTATGTAATTTCTCGTGTGTGTGGCTATATAATATATATAGGTGTTTGGATGTATGCTATATGTGTCCCTGGAGCATAAAACCAGTCTTGAGTCACTGGGTATATTTGTAGCAATAGCCAAAAATACACTGTATGGGTCAAAATTATAGATTTTTATTTTATGACAAAGGATATTAAGATATTAAGATCATGTTCCATGAAGATATTTAGTACATTTCCTACCATAAATATATCAAAACTTAGTAATATGCATTGCTAAGAACTTCATTTGAACAACTTTAAAGATGATTTTCTTAATATTTAGATTTTTTTGCACCCTCAGATTCAATTTTCAAATATTGTCCAAACCATACATCAATGGAAATATTATTTATTAGATTCCAGATCTCAATTTCATCAAATGTACCCGTATGACTGGTTTCCTCGTCCAAGGTCACATTTGACATATATTCATACATTTACATGTCTGATGTAGTCAGTTCTGTTATGACATATTTCAGAAGATCTCTTGGGCAATATGGCCAAAAAACATATCACAATGTTTTTTCATATTAGTCGATATTGATAATTATAATGACAAATGTCAACGATTTATTTCCTGTCAAGTTTAAAAGCAGATTTTCTCTCCAATGTGAAAGTTGTATAAACCAGCCGGTTAATTGTAGTTTTAAACTATTCTTTATTGACTCAGAACATGACAAACACATGTTCCTGTGGCTCAGTGGTAGAGCATTGCGTTAGCAGCGCAAAAGGTTGTGGGTTCGATTCCCAAGGAACACACATACTGACAAAAATGTGTAGCCTGAATGCACTGTAAGTCACTTTGGATAAAAGCGTCTGCTAAATGCATAAATGTAAACACTTCGTTGTTTAATTGAGGGTTTCAGAGGAATAGCATAGCATGCTGTCAAATGCCCCCCAGCCATTTAAATAAATGTAAAGCAGCAAGCTCATTGGCTGCATATGCAACATGAACCAATCAGCTTGTGCCAAGTCGTTAACGCTGTGAATATCATCAGCTACGTTAATACTAGGATTGGGTATCGTTTGGGGTTTTTTTCGATACCGGTGCCAAATCGATACTTTTGAAACTGTACTGAACCAATACTTATAAAAATAAAAAATGTATAATTGGATTGGCCATTAGCACTAAACAATGGGCCTGGTTTCACAGACAGGGTTTAGACTAAACCAGGATTAGATCATAGTTCAATTAGGACATTTAAGTAATTTTTATAAACATGCTTAGGAAAAAAAAACATGGGGTGCGTCTCGAGACAAAACAAAGGCACTGATATATTTTACGATCAGTCGGTGCAAGTTTATTTCAGTTAAATCAGCTAAGAGTTACATTTTAGTCTAGCACTAGGTTCAAGCCTTGTCTGTCAAACCGGGGGGGGGGGGGGATGTCTTTTTCACTCATACTGGACACTAGAGGGAGCCCTCGCGCAGAAAACCCACAGATCCAGTCACAGAAGCAGCAGAACTCATGATGCTCCATTTACATTTATGCATTTAGCAGACGCTTTAATCCAAAGTGACTTACAGAGCATTCAGGCTATACATTTATTCCAGTACATGTGTTCTCTGGGAATCGAACCCACAACCTTTTGCGCTGCTAACGCAATGCTCTACCACTGAGCCACACAGGAACACACCAGGGATATGGATACGTAAACAGAAGATATAAACGTTTTGAATGATAAAATAAATACAATAAACACTCGACTACGACTATGTATAGTTTATCTGTCATTCAATCCATCTGTGGTATTTTCATAATTAAGTATGTTTATAATCCATTGCTAATCAATGTTTCAGAAGTCTAGTAGTAGCGTAGCTCGTTAATGGAAGGTCGTCAGAGCAAGTGTAATCACTGCATTCACGCGCTCCTCAGATGCTCTCATTCCCCGAGTTGTGCTTTTAAGTCTGAATGTGGAAACCGCACACTCGGGTTACTACAAAGAGTTGCTGGACTTGTATTATTAGAGCTTTCCAAATCGAGTTCACATGCATTTTCTCAGTCAGGGAATTATTTTGCACGTGTGGTGCTTCTTACGTCCGTTTCAGAGAAACAAAGGACAAATATTTCAACCGATCACTCTGCGTTCTGATTCGGTTCGGTACATACCGGTTACATAGGTACCGGTGCCTTATTGGTACCGGATCTCGGTACCCAACCCTAGTTAATACCATCAGCCTGCTCCATCTAGAGTTTCATGAAAGATTCAAGCATTCAATTATTCAGCTGATCACTTTGTGCACAATATTTTCAAACGATGGATGGCTGTGTAAATCTTGTTTTCTATCAACTGCAGGATGTTATTAATGCTCCCTGCTTGTTAAAAGCAATAACCGTCAGCCTGCTCTCTTTCAGGTCCTCTGTGGGTGTGCTGTTGATCCGGCTGGTTCTGCATCGCTGCTGGACGTGGGCCTGCTCTCTTTCAGGTCCTCTGTGGGTGTGCTGTTGATCTGGCTGGTTCTGCATCGCTGCTGGACCTGAGCCTGCTCTCTTTCAGGTCCTCTGTGGGTGTGCTGTTGATCTGGCTGGTTCTGCATCGCTGCTGGTGTGTAGCAGGTGTGGTTGAGTTTCTTCAGGTTCAGTCACGCCATCTTCACGCTTACGTCGTTCACCGGCCATCTGCTCATGTGACGCGTGACACATCTCCCTCGCTGGCTCTAAACCGTCAGATCTGCGGCGGAGCGACAAGTAGTTCAGTGTTTAATTACATCTATGTTAGGGATGCACAATTACAGAAAAGTGTCTGATACAAATCGAGTTTGTTGCTGTGCGTGTTACTCAATTTAGCCAAATATTAGATTTTTATCAATCAGTTTTAATAATAATAGTAACAAAAATATAATAATAATAATATTCAAATATTATTTAATTTGTAATATTATTATACAATTTGTTTTTAAAATAAATATTAAACAAAATGTTACTTAAAACATTAAAAAAACAATAATAGTAATAATAATAATTGTTAGTATTATTATTAATATTTATTTTAAAAATAAACAAAATAATTATTTATAGAAAATGAATATTAAACAAGCAATATTCATTTAAAATAATATACAAATAAATATTATTGTTATTAGAATAATAATAATAATAAATAGCATTATTATGTAATATAATATAATACTGATATAAAAATAAATAAATAATAATGAATATTATATAATTTTACTAAAATGATTACACAAAATAATAATAATAAATAACATTATTATGTAAAATAATATAATACTGATATAAAAATAAAATAAATAATAATAAATATTATATAATTTTACTAAAATGATTACACAAAATAAGATATTACTTAAGAAATTAGTATTTAAAATGAGAATAGCACTGAGCTGCTTCCATGTTAATGAGTGCTGCGCTTCAATCTAAAAGAACAGTGCATATGTATATTAAATAAAATTACCTTTAAGTTTGATAATTGCACTCTGTATTATGATTTTAGATTTTATTTCTATTAATCATGCTGTCTAATTTGAGCACTACATAAATGTAGTCTTTTTTAGTTTGCTTCGGCTGCAGGCGTGTTCAAGCTTAAATGTATGCTTCATTCATAAATACACATGAATTTAATATGCATGTCATATTATGTGTTTCATGGCTATTGAACACCTTCCATGAAGTGCTGTTTTATCATGTAGTCTCGAAGGGTTTTCCATGGATTCATGTTTGGTCTCGTAGTTTGGGAGTCTGTTTATCTGTGCTGTCTGTGTACTTGATAGCTGATGTCTCCTTTGCATACTAATGAGCAACCGTGGGAAAAAGCTGTGTAATTGTGTGTAATTTCTCTGTGTGTGTTTGCTAGAGGAGATATTATTGAGGCAGAGGAAGGGAAAAATCAATAGCAGACCATAGAGAGCAGCTAACTGTGTAATTGGCTTCGAAGTCATCAGGTTCACTGCTTTCCTCTCATGTACGGTCCTAATGTGAAATCGGCGGATAGTGTGTTAATAATATATTATACAGTGTGTGTGCGTGTGTGTGTGCGTGTGTGCGTGCGTGTGTGCGTGCGTGTGTGCGTGTGTGTGCGCGCGTGTGCGTGCGTGCGTGTGTGTGTGTGTGTGCGTGTGTGTGTGTGTGTGCGTGTGTGTGTGTGTGTGTGTGCGCGTGTGTGCGTGTGTGTGTGTTACAGTGAATCCTGGCCTGAAACTAGGGGTGTAAATCAGATGGTTCGTCACGATTCAATACGATATCGATTCTCGTACCTAGTGATACGATATTTGCCGATACCTCAAATTCTACGATACGATATATATACAGGAGTATATCGATCGATATTATCATATTATACACCTATTTTAAACAGCCATCTACATTTTTATTAACTCAAAAATACATAACATGAACATAAATGTAAAAATGCTGCTATGGGCTCAGTGCTAAACATCTTTTCTACAGATAACCAAATTACAAGCAATCGCAGAAAATAAATACAATAAAAGAAAGACACGAGTTCAATAAACAGTGCTTTTCAGGTTTTTCAGCTCAGTCTAAAATACATTATCAGGTACGCTACAGAAATGTAAAATAACTGCGTAGTCTTCACAGCATAAATTAAATGAATACTTTAGCACTTGTATTTTTCTTTGACAGCATTATGATTTATTATCAGTTTTCTTTCACTTTAAGAATGAAAGCACAGATTTAATATACTGATGCCTTTTTTCTCCACTGTTTACATTAAGACACATGCTTTTCTTAACCTACTGTTTACAAGGATATTAGCCAAAACATGCATTTTGATGTAGTTTTATCTGAATTTATTCAGCCATGCTCAAAAAAGCGGAGGAGAGCTCAGTTTAGTATTCACGCAGAGTTGACGCGGCTGTCTGTGTGCGCGCGCTTCAGATGTGTGTGTGCGCTTCAGATGTGTGTGTGCGTGCGTGGGCTTCAGATGTGTGTGTGCGTGCGCTTCAGATGTGTGTGTGCGTGCTTGACGGGCTTCAGATGTGTGTGTGTGCGTGTGCTTCAGATGTGTGTGTGCGTGTGCTTAGATTGCGTGGCTTCAGATGTGTGTGTGCGTGCGCGCGCTTCAGATGTATGTGTGCGTGCGTGCGCTTCAGATGTGTGTGCGTGCGCGGGCTTCAGATGTGTGTGTGCGTGCGCGCGCTTCAGATGTGTGTGCGTGCGCGGCTTCAGATGTGTGTGTGCGCGCGCTTCAGATGTGTGTGTGCGCGCTTCAGATGTGTGTGTGCGTGCGCTTCAGATGTGTGTGTGTGCGCACGCTTCAGATGTGTGTGTGGGCACGCTTCAGATGTGTGTGCGTGCGCGTGCTTCAGATGTGTGTGTGTGCGCACGCTTCAGAAGTGTGTGCAAAAAACTTCTCACACAGCGCTCGACTGTTACTCCAACAATCCCGAGCGTCTTATATGCTCGCCTTGTGTCTTCAGGCAGTCCTTATATCGAGTCCTGACACGTGAGATTGAAGGAGAATGCACGTGTTGGTGGTAATGCATAGACGGACATTATATGAAAATGTGGACGTGCCAAAATAAAGGTGCCTTTTTATACGACAGATATCGATATTTTACACGTGGCATCGATGCATCGATATATCGATGAATCGTTACACCCATACCTGAAACATGGATGTTTTCACTTGTCTTATTGTGCTCGTTTCTCTGCTCAAAATATTTCATGATCGACTTGTGTGCGATTTTTTTTTTTTTTTTTTTTTTTTTTTTTTTTTTTTTTAATTAGTTTGTAATTGATTTGAATAGGTGGAGTTTTTGCTTGACGTCTTAAAACATGATTAATTTGTTCTTGGAGTTTCAACAATAAGAGCCGCTCTATAACGTTTGGATAAATAGTGAAACGCAGATTTTAATATTTGGATATTAAAAAGAACTAAGGTGCTCCTCATTGCATAAATAAACGGTTTATTATTATGATGCATAAACTAGGGCTGCACGATATATTGCATGCGATAGTCATGCGTATCTCGTCAGTAAAGACGGTTCTGTGATTAGCCGTAAATCTCCATCAGCTGTTTTCAAATGGAGCGGCATTTAATACAAGCTATGCCATTCACGCTCAGAATCGCAGATGAATCACATGCAATATATCGTGCAGTCCTAGCATAAACTGATGAGAGATAAGGTGTTGATTGATCATACATGAGCTTGTATGTTTCTCATCTGCTGTTTTATTGGACTTTCTGCGTATGAACGGATCAGCTATCGTTGCATCTGTCTGTTTGTGTTCATAAGAAGCTGTATTGAAGTTATAGTTGGAGTGCATCTCCTGCAGCTGGAATCACACGAGGTGTATTGGTGTGTAACTGTACTCCAGTGTTGATGAGCATCAGTCGTGGTCTCCAGACGTGGTGGTGATTTGTGACCCGCGGTGGATCCGCCGTGACCCTGATGCTTTGGCAGGAGCTGCTTTGAGTCCATTGTCTAAATTCAGATCTTGACGCTCTGTAAAGTTTCGGAGGATCTCAGCACTGACGTCTAGAGCTGGGTATCGATTGACCGTTATCTCAGTGTTTATGTAAATATATCAATGCAAGGAACTAACGATATAGCTCGCTATTTTGATATATACACATGCAGTGCCCTCCACTAGTGGCACCCTTGGTAAATATGAGCAAAGGTGGCTGTGAATATAAATCTGTGTTGTTTATCTTTTGATCTTTCTTTAAAGAAATTCACAAAATTTCAACCTATCATTGAAGTAAAACAATTGAAAGTGTTGATCCCATTGTGAAATGAATGCTTTCTCTAGTTGCCCAAGATAACCGCTCTGAGTTTTCTCCTATGATGCCCAAAGAGTTCGGAGAGCACCTGATAAGAGATCCGAGACCGTACAGAATCTCTTCAGATTCACACCTCTTCTCTTCAGTTCACTCCACTCGTTGTTTTAAAGGGTTCGGGTCAGACAGGGTCAGCCGTGGCAGAAGCTTCATTTTGTGCTCCGTGACCCATTCTTGTGTTTGTTTTGGATTATTGTCATGACTGAAGATCCAAACACAGCCCTTTAAAAGATTTCTTACAGACGCAGACAGTCAGGTTTAGATGTTGTATCTGATGGTATTTGATAGGATCCATGATGCATCTGAACAAGATGTCCAGAACCAAAAACAGGCCCACATCATTAAAGACCCTGCAGTATATTTAACCGTGGACACGGAGTACTTAGTGTTTCCCACACATAGACTTTACCCGGGCGGGCCACCCAGGCGTATTAACGGCCGCCCAAGTATATTTGGTGAAACATTGTTTTTAATAATGCACTTTTTTTATCCGCCCGAGATAATGAAACCATCCGCAATCGATTAACCGTTGGACAACCCCCCCTCGGCTCGTTCTATATGCTCGAGAACTGTCGACACCCCCGCAGACAGCCTCCAGTGTCTCCCATACGTTTCCCATACGTTCATGCAGATTTATTTTCACAGCCACCTTTGCTCATGTTTACCAAGATTAGTGGAGGCACTTTATGTAGTAAAATAACAATCTGTGTAGAGATTTGAAATGATAAAAGGGGTTAAAACACAACATCATTTCTTAAACCTAAACTAAAATTAAAATGACAATGGCAAATATAAAAACTCAAAATATAAGAAACTTAGTGATACTAAAATAACCACCATATGTGTCAAAATGATCAAATTATATATAAATTATACTATCAAAATTATATATAATTGTAGAGTTTGTATCATGTAAAATTAGGGCTGGGTGATATGGTAAAAAAAAGTATGTATGTGTGTATATATATATATATATATTTATTTTTTTACAATTTTTAACAAAGTCAACTTGAAAATGTAACTACAACATTATTCTAGTAACATTTTCTTTATTAACCCTCGAGTTAAAGAAAATTAACTCTAAAGTTAAAGTGCCCCACACATGAAGTTGTCAACATGATGTAGTAAAAACTATAACTTGTTTGTTTGCTTGCTGGTTTTTATAGTATTTGTTATACTTGTTTTTTTTTAATAGTTTTTGCCATGAAAATAGCCTAAGAAGAGTGGCGATTAAATGGAGATTGTACCAGCACAAGCTGTAGTGACCCACAGCGAAGCGTTGTCTGGATTCGTGCGGTCAGTATGAGTGGCGGTCGATGGGTGCCAGTTTGAGTGCCAGTCTGTGGCATATGCCAGGCTAATGCAATAATCCTCAGTGCGTTTTTATCAATCTCTAATGAAAACGGTTGTTTGAAGGTTTTGCCTCTCGCTCTCTCGTTCTCTCGTTCTCTCTCGCTCTCTCTCTCTCTCGTCTCTCTCTCTCTCTCTCTCTCTCTCTCTCTCTCTCCTCTCTCTTCTCTCTCTCTCTCTCTCTCTCTTCTCTCTCTCTCTCTCTCCTCTCTCTCTCTCTCTCTCGTCTCTCTCTCCCTCTCTCTCTCTCTGTCTCTCTCCCTCTCTCTCTCTCTCTCTCTCGCTCTCTCTCTCTCTCTCTCCCCTCTCTCTCTCCCTCTTCTCTCTCTCTGCTCTCTCTCCCTCTCTCTCTCTCTCTCTCTCTCTCTCTCCTCTCTCTCTCTCTCTCTCTCTCTCGTCTCTCTCTCGTCTCTCTCTCTCTCTCTCTCTTCCTCTCTCTCTCTCTCTCCCTCTCTCTCTCTCTCTCTCTCTCTCTCTCTCTTCTCTCTCTCTCTCTCTCTTCTTCGTCTCTCTCTCTCTCTCTCTCTCTCTCTCTCTCTCCTCTCTCTCTCTCTCTCTCTCCTCTCTCTCTCTCTCTCTGCTGAAGCAGCAGGAGGATGGATAAAAATAGACGTGTTTTTCCACACCGAGAGAGTTGGCGCTGTAGGAAGGAGAGTGTAAGGAAGGGATACAGTGGTACCTGAGCAGATGGCGTGGTGCAGTGTGAAGCGGGCAGCGCCAGGGCTAAACACGTCACCGAGGGCACCACTAAATCACTAAATTGCACTCAATCAGCCATTGCATTGCATATAAGATTTAATGCATTCATTTAATGCAATTCAAAATAGGAAAAAAATAATGCATTAAAATGATTAAGGATGTCCAAGCCTGTCCGTCGTCTTTATTGATGCAGTGTCTGATGAACATGATGCTGGACGACTGTGTTATGGATTCGATTAGAACGCAGTTATATGAGCCTAAAATTCAAGATATGAGAGGGGGAAAATTTCAGCTCTTATATTTATATTGTAAGTCCACCGAAGTTAATCTACTCTTCTGTCTGATTCGTTTGTCGGGCGAGATGGCAGACTCTGCGTTATGATTAGGGTTGGGTATCGTTTGGGGGTTTTTCGATACCGGTGCCAAATCGATACTTTTAAAACGGTACATAGTAATTAAGTATATTTATGATCCATTGCTTATCTATGTATTAGTAGCAGCTTAGCTAGTTAATGGAAGGTCGTCAGAGCAAGTGTAATTACTGCATTCACGCGCTCCTCAGATGCTCTCATTCCCCGAGTTGTGCTTTTAAGTCTGAATGTGGAAACCGCACACTCGGGTTACTACAAAGAGTTGCTGGACTTGTATTATTAGAGCTTTCCGAATTGAGTTCACGTGCGTTTTCTCAGTCAGGGAATTATTTTGCACGTGTGGTGCCGGTGATGATGCTTCTTACGTCCGTTTCAGAGAAACAAAGGACAAATATTTCAACCGATCGCTCCGGCATGGCACCGAAATGAGGCACCGAAATCTGCGTTCTGATTCGGTTCGGTACATACCGGTTCCATAGGTATCGGTGCCATGTTGGTACCGGGTTTCGGTACCCAACCCTAGTTATGATTGGTCAGATCGCCTGTCAATCAATTGACTGAGATTTGACTGACGATGACAAACCAGCGTTCTGGCATCAGAAGTCTTGATTGTGTTTCTGCTTGCGCCGGTACAGAAATAGCAAACATTATTGGCTGTTATGTCGCCTGCTACCTGTGTCGGTCCAGAAGGAAGGGGGGGGGGGGGAGGAGAGAGAGAGAGAGAGAGAGAGAGGGGGGGGGTTGTGAGACGGGTGAAGTGTGTTTGTTCTGCCCTTCAAACACTCACTCGGGTAACGGGTGATTCACAGACGTGTGTGTGTGTGTGTGTGTGTGTGTGTGTGTGTGTGTGTGTGTGTGTGTAATTGGGGGACGGGGCAGATGTGCACCACATGGGGCGGAGGAGATCTATTCTCTCTTGGTGACAGAGCCTGTTGCCATGGAGCGCCTCGTGCTATTGGCGAAGGCCTCGTCCAATGAGGCGTCAGTTTCATCATTGAGAATTTTCTCTCGGTCTCAAGCGGAGGGAGGTGAGGATTGCATAAGGCTCGTAATGGGAGCCAAAACAGGCCCAGATTTGAACCTGACACACTTATTTTTAGAGAATAAAAGATGGAGATGGGCTGAACGATATCTCTCCCACACAGCCTCGGCTCATCCACTGATGCATGGTGGTCTAGCGGAGCGCTGTTTGTGTTATTCCTGGATCCGAGGTCCTAGTCTTATTAATCAGTGTCTGGTTGTGTAACGTACTGTACTGTTCCTAACGCCACATGATGCAGATGCATCTGGACAGCAGCAGCCAAAAGCTTGAATGCATTTGTTTAAGTTTGTGATCTTAGTTTGGGTTTTGTTGAAGGAAAAGCATTATGATGAATCACACATGTTCCTCCTTCACTGCTGTTTAAAACATGCCAGGGTGCATTGTTGGCCATTTATGACATTATTGCATTTACCTTTTGAGTAAATATTCTGCTAAATGTATGCTTTTCATTTCAGTCGTTTTGTGTCAATCTTATTTAAATTGTATATTAACCTGAATGCACTCTTAAAAATAAAGGTTCTTTATTGTTAGTTTCATGAGGAGCATTTAACATCTGTGGAACTTTTGCATTGATAGATGATTGATGGATGATGGATGGATGGGTCGGTGGATGGATGGATGATGGATGGAGATGGATGGATGGGTGGATGGATCGAGTGGATGGATGGGTAGGATGGATGGGTGGATGGATGGTGGATGGGTGGATGGTGGGTGGATGGGTCAGGGTGGATGGGCGGGTGGATGGGC
Source organism: Schizopygopsis pylzovi (assembly GCA_027422435.1). Classification (NCBI taxonomy): domain Eukaryota; kingdom Metazoa; phylum Chordata; class Actinopteri; order Cypriniformes; family Cyprinidae; genus Schizopygopsis; species Schizopygopsis pylzovi. The sequence continues at coordinate 869,816 of CM049830.1, read as the reverse complement.
GGGTGGATGGACGGGTGGATGGCGGGTGGATGGGTGGGGTGGGAGGACTGGGTGGATGGATGGGTGGAGGGAAGGGTGGTATGGGTGGGGAGGATGCGATGGATGATAGATGGGTGTGATTGTGTTAAGGATGGATAGATGATGGGTGGATGTGGATCGATGGATGGGTGGGATGATGATGGATGGATGGTGGATCGATGATAGGATGGATGGATGGGTGGATGGGTGGATGTGGTTGGTGGATGGTGGGTGGATGGAAGGATAGAGGGGTGGATGGATGGCAGATAAAAGGGTGGATGGGTGGGTGGAGGGATGGGTGGGTGGATGGATAGTGGATGGATGGGTGGATGGAGGTGAAGATGGATGGATGGATCGATAGATGGATGGATGGATGATGGATGATAGATGTGGATGGATGATGGTGGGTGGATGGAGTGAGATGTATATGTGATGGGTGGATGGGTGTGATGATGATGGGTGGGGATGGATGGATCGAAGATGGATGGATGTTGATGGGTGGGTGGGTGGATGGATGGTGGATGGGTGGTGTGGGTGGATGGATGTGATCGATGGGATGGATGGGTTGATCGTGATAGATGGATGGATCGATTGATGGGTGGTGGGTGGTTGGATGGATGGATGGGTGGATAGATGGGTGGGTGGATGGTGTAAAAAGGTTATTTTAGGTTTTTGTAATGGTTCTTTTAATAACTGTTTGCTGGAAGGTTCTTTGGGGAACCAGTAAAAAATAAAATGTAAATTAAACTTGGGTAAACATAAAGTGGTGACTTCTATAGCAAATATATGATTGTTGCATTACCATTTACTCTGGCAAAAGAAAAATGCATGATGGCATTTCCTAATGAAATAAAAAAATATTTGTTAAAATGTATTTAGTTTAATAACAACAAAGCAAATAAAAAAATGAGTAAAGAGCATTAAGTAACAGTTTAAATTGGGTAAACAGTGTGTGGTGTTGTGTGTGTGTGTGTGTGTGTGTGTGTGTGGTGTGTGTGTGTGTAATTGGGGGACGGGGCAGATGTGCACCACATGGGGCGGAGGAGATCTATTCTCTCTTGGTGACAGAGCCTGTTGCCATGGAGCGCCTCGTGCTATTGGCGAAGGCCTCGTCCAATGAGGCGTCAGTTTCATCATTGAGAATTTTCTCTCGGTCTCAAGCGGAGGGAGGTGAGGATTGCATAAGGCTCGTAATGGGAGCCAAAACAGGCCCAGATTTGAACCTGACACACTTATTTTTAGAGAATAAAAGATGGAGATGGGCTGAACGATATCTCTCCCACACAGCCTCGGCTCATCCACTGATGCATGGTGGTCTAGCGGAGCGCTGTTTGTGTTATTCCTGGATCCGAGGTCCTAGTCTTATTAATCAGTGTGTGTGGTTGTGTAACGTACTGTACTGTTCCTAACGCCACATGATGCTAGGGGTCGACCGATTATCGGCCTGGCCGATTATCGGCGCCGATATTAAGCATTTTACCGATTATCGATATCGGCCATTTTCAAAACATATTTGCCGATAATTTTTTTTTATAATTTTTTTTTTTTTTTTTTTTATAATGCAAACAAACATACTATTTACAGGTGATATTATTTATTGGTGAATAAATAATACAGGTGAAACTATTTAATGTTTAAATGCACTATTTGGCTCGATGCAGCCTGTCTGAGCTCAACACTCTGTGAGAGTGAGGCGATCTCTCAATCTCTGAGAAAATCTCCGCCCACCGCTCATCTGATATGTAGAGAGTCACGAGTCCGACCAATCAACGCGGAAAACTGAAGGCAGTCTCACACCGAGAGCACTTGCTAACTGGAGCTGCGTCAGTGATCACGCATCAGTTGTCTCTCAAAGGTAAAGCAGCAGCAGCAGACGTTGCTGAAGTTGCAATAAATCACAATCCACTATGATGTCCGCGATGCGGAAAATGCGGGCGGAATCGCGGAATGCAGTCATATAATGGAATTTACCGTATAACGCGGAATGTCGCGGAATGTGTCGAAGTTTGGATGAATTAATCAAAAGTAGGTCAGTACACTTAAATCGACTCGCGCTATGGACTAGTATCTATAAATATTAAGCCGCAAAAACACTTTAAATATGAATCCTGCATGTTCTGCATCTCTGTTAATGAATGACACAGACGTGCGGTTTCGTTTACTGCACACATAAGTTACATGAAGAGCGTGTGA
>CM049830.1:840105-857605 GCA_027422435.1 Schizopygopsis pylzovi | reverse complement strand
ATAGATGCATTGGGCAATTTCAGATGTTGCGTTCTCATTATGATTCTTTAATTGACAGGCTTCCTGTCAGAGAGAGAGTAGTAATTACCACATTGTATAAGATGCAATAATATAATAATCCAGACAGCATATGATTCCTTGCTGTCACAGTCTCGTCTGCATCAGCAGAAAAGATGCATTACGTTTTTAATGGAAGTTTACGAATGCAGAAATCTTCACACGTACAATAAAAACTGACCTCTAATTAGTTGATGAACGGCGCCAGAAGCAGCACAGAATGTGTATTCTGTTCCTTTTGCCTGAAACTTATCTCCATAATGCATCACTCTGTCCTGTATCTCTCATCTCTGTCTCAGTCGAATGCAAAGCTCAAGCTGGTGAGGAGTCTTGCAGTTTGTGAAGAATCTTCAGGACCGTTTTCAACCGACGGTCTTCCAGAATCACAGGTAAATACCAAGCGGCAACCTCCCGCTCCCTCTCGTGAAACCAACACGGACGTGACTAAAACTGCAATTCATCGACCGGCTCCAAAAGGGAGTCGGTCCCATAGACTCCTCATGTTAAAATTCCAACTTTACAGCAGAACAAATAAGTTTACAGTCTGGTACAAAAAGTGGTTTGGGTCTATATAGCTATTTTTGCCCTTCATGACAACTGTGAGGGGGGGGGATTTTTGTATTACTCATCCGTTTAAATTATATTAAGCCTTAAAGTTCTGCATAATTAAGGGCGTGGCCACTTGAGTGACAGGTGGATTGCCGCTGTCGTGCTAGGTGGGCGTGGTTTCAGCAACCTGCTCCGCCCACCTCCCGCCTTTTTGCCCATTTCCGATTATCCGGGAGTGACGCGCTGCCAAGATGGCGACGACCGGCTCCGCCCACTTTGAGCTTAAAAAATCCTCTTTAGAAACCTACGGGTGACGTCACGGACACTACGTCCATTTTTTTACAGTCTATGTGGTAAATACACAAACACTGTCGGCATGAGTTGTGCATTATTCAAGATGATTTTGACCAAAACTCAGACTTGGTTGAAGTGTAGACTGTGCAAAGTGTGTTTTGACAAATAAAATACTTGTGATCTCACTAGAATTGATTCTGTAAGCCACTATTAGGATATGGTCATTAAAGGAACACTATGCTTTTTTTGGAAATAGGCTCATTTTACGACTCCCCAAGAGTTAAAGAGTTGAGTTTTACCGTGTTTGAATCCATTCAGCCGGTCTGGCGGGAGCACTTTTAGCGTAGCTTAGCATAGATCATTGAATCGGATTACACCGTTAGCATCTCGCTCAAAAATGACCAAAGAGTTTTGATATTTTTCCTATTTAAAGCTCGACTCTTCTGTAGTTACATCGTGTACAAAGACTGACGGGAAATGAAAAGTTGCGATTTTATAGACCGATATGGATCTCTATATACTATACTCTCATTCCGGCGTAATAATTAAGAAACCATGATTGCATTTGGCGCAGTGATATTACGCAGCGCCTGAAAGTAGTCCCCAGCTATGTAGCTAGATATGATATAGTACTTAATACAACTTTTCATTTTCCGTCAGTCTTAGTACACGATGTAACTACAGAAGAGTCGAGCTTTAAATAGGAAAAATATCAAAACTCTTTAGTCATTTTTGAGCGAGATGCTAACGGTCTAATCCGATTCAATGATCTATGCTAAGCTACGCTAAAAGTTCTCCCTCCAGACCGGCTGAATGGATTCAAACACGGTAAAACTCAACTCTTTAACTCTTGTGGAGTCGTAAAATGAGCCTGTTTCCAAAAAAAAAAAGCGTAGTGTTCCTTTAATATTCACTAAATTAATGTTCATAAATATTCATGCTTTGTTTGTTTAATCTGACTCCACCCATGAAGGAAATCATTCAGCTTCACATCAGCTGTCCATCCGATAAAGAGGAGGAGAAATCCTCGAAAGACGAGTACGAGAACGAGGAAAGGGAAAAGAAGGATAAAACTCCACGCAAGATGCTCTCGCGCGGTAAGACGTCCCTTTTTAATGTTTGTTTTGTTGAAACTAGTTCCTGTTATCACCATACAATACAATAGAGCACAACAGAGGTAAAAACCCCATTCATTTTCTCCATTAGGAAATTTATTTTTAACAATAACTTATAAACCTTTACAGACAGACTTATCTGTTTACATTAATTCAACGTATTTAAAAAAAAATCATGCTATACGCATAATTTGTGGTGAAAAACTACATTACCCATGATGCTGTACAGAAACATTCCACCAATCAGAGTCTCTCAGCGAGCGAAGAGAGGCAAAAGCTCCGCCCACTCCCATAATCAGGCCAATTCAAAGCACTTAAATATTTGTATATGCATGCATATTTTACAATAAAATTAAAATGTCTAAAATAAGCAACAAATGCACTTTAAATGAATACTTATGAGTCTACAGTGATTGTAGTTCTTTCCATCATTAAAGCTGTTAGGTACAGTCTTGTATATTTGTCTGATTTTGTATTATATTATTCTGCTTTAAATTTGTTTGTGATTTGTTGTGATTCTCCTCGGAGCGGGTTGGTTTGATTCTTGGCTTCTAATGCTTTAACTAATGCACTCTTAATGAGTCATAATGCTTAAATATATTATAATCCTATAAAAAATGAATACTAATGACTTCTGCTTAACTAAATAACCAGTAGGTCTGTTTTGAACTGGACTGAGCTGGATGATGACATCATGAACTGCCTTTAAAGTGCCCCATTATGCCATTTTTAAGGTATGCTAATATGGTCCTAAAACAGGTTTACATGCATTCAAGGTCAAAAAACACTTTATTTTTCTCCAAAAACAGCTTTAATTTTACCTCATTTCTAAATGATTCCTAAACAACTCATGCGAAGAATCAGTCTCTCTAAACCCCGCCTTTCCGTGAGCCCTCCCTGCTGTGATTGGTCAGATGGCGCAGTCCTTTGTGATTGGTCTACAGCGCTAATGACAGCCAATGGGTGGACATTATGCAAATGTGTTACTTTGTGACGTACAGCCGTAACAGATTAAGATTCGGATTCCCGACGACTCGTTTAGGCGAGCCGACTCAATTATTAATTATTTTTTCTGATAGACAATAACTTTATTTATCGTGCACTTCACCACTTTGCTGATAGTTTATGTTCACATACTGCTACATGACACAATGCATGAAAGGTAATATTCGAACAGGCATAATAGGGGCACTTTAACTGAAAATTGAGGGTCCTTCTGCATTATTGACACACTATTTTTCTATTTAATAGCTGTAAAGCTGCTTCGACACGATCTGTATGTTAAAGCACTATATAAAGATAGGTGACTTGACTTGCATCCTAGCTCTTGATTGAAGCGTCATGAATTAATCTGATTCTGTTCTCTTCCAGACTCCAGTCAGGAATACACTGATTCCACAGGGATTGATGTGCACGAGTTCCTGGTGAACACACTGAAAAACAACCCCAGGTACGCCGTTCAGACACAAACGCATCTGTCTCGGGTTACACTGTGTCAGGATCACTTCGGCTGCATCCCAAATCACACGCCAAGTATACGAGAAGAAGTGAGCCTTGAATCATAGTAGTGAGTGTGCTGAAGGAACCCAGTTTTCAGGACAGAGAGAACGAGTTTGGGATATTTTACATCAACTTTTTCAGTGTATAAAACTAAATGTGACCCTGGACCACAACAGGGTCATTTTTTTGTCTTATTACGGTCAAATCGGAGTCCTACGTTTCAACAGAGTGAGGCTGAAGCATTCATTTGTGCATCAGGCTATCCGTGACTTGAATAAGACACTTAATCAAGAGTATAAGAGGTGAAGGTGCTGTAAAGTGTAGTATATGTAATGTATTTGTACTGCGTAGATTAAATGTATTTGTTGGTTGTAAACATGAATACTGTCACGTGAGAAATTATCAACATCATCATAAATGTGACCCTGGAGCACAAAACCAGTCATAAGGGTAATTTTTTTACAAATTGAGATGTATGCATCATCTGAAAGATGAATAAATAATATTTCCATTGATGTATGGTTTGGACAATATTTGAGAATCTGAGGTGCAAAAAAATCTAAATATTGAGAAAATCATCTTTAAAGTTGTTCAAATGAAGTTCTTATCAATGCATATTAATAATCAATAATTCAGTTTTGATGTATTATGGGTCATTATCTTAATATCCTAATGATTTTTGGCATAAAATAAAAATGTATAATTTTGACCCACACAATGTATTCGATAGAATAATTGAACTTGTCTTGATTTGTCTTTTTTCTTCTTCGTACCGTGTTCTTCACATCGAGATGTTATGGTATGGTGAGATTTTGAGATGGTTACGTCTCTAGTCACACATGCGTGTCGTTTCAGCATCGAAGTACTGAAGTGTGTGACCGAGTCAGCGTCAGCTTGACGAGTTTCTCTTCTTCTGCATCACTTTAGCTGTAAATCCTGCTTTATTCTTTTAGAGACAGAATGATGCTGCTCAAGCTGGAACAAGACATCCTGGATTTCATTAGTGATGACAAGTACGTATGAAAATAAATGAGCTTTAATATATAATAACAATAATACATTATATATTTGCTTTATGTATATGTATACAGTCTCAAAATATTTGTTACATTTTATGTCTCCAAATAGATTTAGTTGTTACAATTTAAATTAGTAAAACAATTAAAATATGTATGTGTATATTTATTTATTTATATATAATTATTGATATACTATTGTTATATAATAAAATATATATCTAGATTGAGTCAAAATTAAATTTAAAACAAAATAATAATAGTAATAATATTTTATTATTATAATATATATATATATTCATTATTTGTAAAAAAAAAAAATTATGCATGTAAATAGATTGCTGCAGCAATTAAAATTGGTAAATGTATTCTATTGTATATATTATATAATGAAAATAATAATTATTTTTTATATTTATTTATAATAAAAATTATATTTATGTACTATTATATAATACAAATATCTATCTATTAAGTTAAAATAAAACAATAATAGTTATAATATCTTATTATTATAATATATATATATATATATATATATATTCATTATTTGTAAAAAAAAAAAATATATATTTTATTTTAAATGCATGTAAATAGATTGCTGCAGCAATTAAAATTGGTAAATAAAATATTTATATGCTATTATTATATAATACAAATATATATATATATATATTAAGTTAAAATTACATTTAAAATAAAACAATAATATCTTTATATTGTCTCATTATTTGTAAAAATATATGGATGTGAATAGATGATTGTAACAATTAAAATAAGTTAAAATGTATTATATTATATAATTAATACATTTATATATGATAAATAATGTAACTATATTTATAAAAAAAATAATTGAATATAAAATAATAATGTAATCATTATGCATATGTATAGATATTCTCATAAATATATATTTTTTAATATAAAAATCTAATGTAATTAAAATGGTTAAAGGTGTGTGTATATGAGAGAGTCTCTGCTGCCGATAGTATATGTTGGTGTTTTCCTCTTTATTGTAGATGATATTTGTTGCCCCCTTGTGGTGGACTGTGAGCATTGCAGTCGTGTGGTTTTGCTTCTATTAGCATGTTTTTGCATGAATTTTGAAGGATATTTTTGTCTATTATTATGGTGAAAGGTGGTGCTGCTGTGATAAACGTGTTTATTTCTTCGCACTAAGGTTGTTGTTGCGTCTGTATTTTCAGTAATCAGTATAAGAAGTTTCCTCAGATGACCTCATATCATCGCATGCTGCTGCACCGCGTCGCTGCCTACTTTGGCATGGATCACAACGTGGACCAAACAGGCAAAGCTGTGATCATCAACAAGACCAGCAACACACGCATGTAAGCCCGCCCGCGGTGCATGATGGGAATGATCATGATGATGCATGGTCTATCAAACTAATCAAACTCTGTGTGTTTCAGCCCCGAGCAGAGGTTCTCGGAGCACATTAAAGATGAGCGCAACATCGACTTCCAGAAGAAGTTCATCCTGAAGCGAGACGACGCCAGCATGGATAAGGACGATAATCAGGTTTGTGTCGTTTGTTTCACTCTTGCATCACGTTTCGGTCGTGTTTCTGATGGTCTGTTGCGCTCAGATCCGGGTCCCGCTGCAGGACGGCCGGCGCAGTAAGTCCATCGAGGAGCGAGAGGAGGAGTACCAGCGCGTCAGAGATCGCATCTTTGCACGAGAAGTAAGAACACGGGCTTATATGAAGCGTTCTGGGCACATTTACACTCCCTTATTTATAGGGAGATATGACCAGAATTCTGTTTAACGTGACGATATATGTGTCCCTGGAGCACAGACGCAGTCATAGCACAGGTATATTTGTAGAAATAGACAACAATACATTGTATGAGTCAAAAATTATATTTTTATTTGATGCCAAAAATCATTAGTATATTAAGATCATGTTCCATGAAGATATTTAGTAAATTTCCTACCATAAATATCTCAAAACTTAATTTTTGATTATTAATATGCATTGCTAAGAACTTCATTTGAACAACTTTAAAGGTGATTTTCTCAATATTTAGATTTTTTTGCACCCTCAGATTCCAGATTTTCAAATATTGTCCGATTCTAACAAACCATACATCAATGGAAATCTTTTTTGTATAAATGACTGGTTTTGTGGTCCAGGGTAGAGGTCTGCACGGGCTTTAAACTGAAGTTCTTTCAGTTTTTTGCACGTCTGCGCGTCTCTCTACAAGCAGTGAGGCTTAGTTACGTCAAAAACAGTGATGTTACCCCTCATTGCAGATAAACACAACGTTGCGAGTCAGTAGCCTATTGAAGCTATTTTACTAATACAAGTTCTAATACATACATGCATGCACAGTTTACACTTTAACACCTTTTTGGTAATTTCATGACTTAACTGATGACAGAACTACGTCGTATGCTCATAGTTTCTTGTGCGTTTATTTCTGATGACGCGATCAGAGCGTGTGCCGTGAGCACAGTGACGGCTGACAGACAGGGAAGCTTGTTTTACTGACATACAGCCGAACAGCGTCTCTTTGTTCTACCGAAGCTCATTTGGCTGGTGGACCTTCTCCGTGCTCATTTGAGGCAAAGCTGAAAAGTCTCCCGTTTGATTTGTATGCAAAAAAATAATTTTGGATGCACCTTAATAAAGGCATTTCTTGTCAAGAAAAAGCGGAAAAAACTGTTTTGAGCAGGGTGGCCAAGCTTAGATCAGCGGCTCTGCGCACTCCAGATGTGTGCGCGGGAAACTTCTCACACAATCCCGAGCGTCTTTAATGCTCGCCTCGTGCCTTCGTGAGAATGAGCGAGAATGCATGCATGGGTGGTAATGCATAGATGGACGGTGCCAAAATAAAGGTGCCTTTTTATACGACAGATATCGATATTTGAGGCGTGGCATCGTATCGTCATACATCGCATCGATCCATATCGATGAATCGTTACACCCCTAGTTTTAAGTGCATAATTATTTTTATGGCACTGTTTTATTCTATTCTGCTCTGTTGTTGTTTTCATGTTTCATACCTTTGAATTCTTCGTTACAGGCCTCACAGAACGGATACATCAATGATAACAGGTAAGACACAAACCTGCCGTGACTGATCTCCGCTGATAGTTAATGCTCAACTTTACATCTTCAGTTTAATCCAGTCGTGTTTAACAAATGACACATTCAACCAAAAACCACTGCTTTGGTTTTAAAGACAGAAATGTGCTTGCTTAGACATTAATAACGTCATTATTTATTTTAAATTGAGTTTTATTTAGTTTGTTGTCAAATGTGATGCAATCACAGGCAAGGTTCAATAATAATTATTTATAATTTTCTGCTAATATTTTAACGATCTGTTTGTTGTTGTTGTTTTTTCTCTTTTCATTAAGTTGTCTTTACGTAACAGCTCAGTGCTGGAAAACGGTGTTATAACTAATTATTTTAAATCTCTTTTAAATCAATATTTGTATTATTGAAAGTTTTTAGTGAATTGCTGATTTAACTAATGCTGGAATACTGTGTACAAATGAAAAATATATACATTTAATGTTTTCAATATCTATTTTTAGCCATTTTTTATTATTTATTTAAGTTATTTTTTACAAAAAAAGCTGTATAAGAGACACTGTTATATTTTAACAATTAATATATATTTTTTCAATTACTGTTTTATGTTATAATTGTGATTTATGATGATTGTTTATTATTTTATGTTTTTGTTTTTTTTAAAGCTCTAGTGTATCTAATGCTGGAATACAGTTTTACAATGTAACAATTTACTTTCAACTCTGTTTTAAATATCAGTTTTTTATAAGATTTCTATTACTTATTTTATTTTTATATATGATATAAAAAAGCTGAGAATTAACCATTTAATGTTCAACTCATTTTAATTGATGGTTTCACAGCGATCACAACTCATTCTCGTTAAAAACCCTTCATCTGTTATCCGTCTGTATATAATGTAACCTCAGTGACACGTTTAAATCAGAATAAACAAAAGTGATGAATACATCACACGAAAACAAACGCACATACATGATCATCGACGATCAGTCCGAATCACAGCAGTCCTTTCTCTAGTACTGTAATGATGTAGAATGAGTGTGCCCCCCCACTCACACACACTCGCTCGCACGCACACACTCTCTCACACGCACGCACGCACACACTCTTTACACACTCTCTCACACACACACACACTCGCTCAAACACACTCGCATGCACGCACACACTCTCACACACGCACACGCTCTCACACACACACACACACACACACATTCACACAGACGCACACGCTCACACACACGCACACACTCTCTCTCACACACACACACACAGCTCACACACACGCCACACACACACACACTCGCATCACACTCACACGCACACACTCTCACACACATGCATGCGCACAACACACACACATTCACACACATGCACACTCGCACTCGCACTCACACACACATCACTCAAACACTCTCAGCTCACGCACACACTCAGCTCACACACACACACTTCACTCACATTCACACTCTGCTCACACGCACGCACACACACATTCACACTCTCACACACACACTTTCACACACACATCTCACGCATGCACACACACATCACACACTATTCGTTTCATGTGACATTGTGGGGACACTCACACAGGTGTACAGGATTTCATACTGTACACACACTGTATGTGCTCATTGCACGCTACACACTAACACTTAGCACCTCACAGGAGACGGTGCATCTATTACTTTCTCAAAAAAACAAAACTCACTCTGTATGATTTATAAGCGTTTTGAAAAATGGGGACACTGAAAATGTCCTCCTAAATCACCTTCTCCTTGTAGTACCTGTCATACCCATGTCATTATACAAATTTGTGTCCTCATTTGTCACAAAAATGCGCACACACACCACACACACACACACACACACACACACACACTCCTCCTGTAACCCACGAACACTGTTTTCTCCGATGTGACCCTACAGACTGTCCATTGACGGCTACTCCTCGTCCTCCCAAAAGCGGAGGCAGATTTTTAGGTACAGTCTCTGCTGTGTGTTTTCATGCACTGCGTCTCGGTGGTGAGCGTGTGTTGCTTTGCGTTGGCTCCGTGCACTGTCGGGCCGTGCATGGCTGCTGTGTACTTCAGTCTCCGGAAATAGGACCAACGTCACTGCACTCTGACGTGTGTGTGTGTGTGTGTGTGTGTGCGTGTGCGTGTGCGTGTGCGTGTGCGTGTGCGTGTGCGGGTGCGGGTGCGTGTGCGGGTGCGTGTGGTGTGTGTGTGTGTGTGTGTGAGTGAGAGCGTGTGTGTGTGTGTGTGTGTGTGTGTGTGAGAGAGAAGCTGGTCAGTCACTAGGGGTGGGTGGTATGATCAAAGTCTGATATTACAGTATGAGTCATTATATATAAGGTTATTTATCTGTGATATATTTATTTCAAGATTCTAAATAACCATGTTTTTTGCCTATTTATGTATAATCCAATGAAATAAATATTTACAGTTTTTATATATATATAAATATGAATACATTCCATGATAATAAAAAAAGTGTATGCATATATATATATGCATACAATTTTTGTTGTTGTTTATAATAACTCTCTCTCTATATATATATATATATAGAGAGAGAGAGAGAGAGTTATTTTCATTTAACATTCATTTAATGTACAACAATTACATAAAAATAACAGTAATGTATATTTATTATTGTAATGTATATTGTAATAATAAAATATATTTGATTATCTCTTATACGTTGAATTAATATATTTTAATGTAATTAAAAATACTTTCAGCACTTAATAATGCATTTAATAATTTAATTATAATATAATCATTATTATTTGTATTCATTAAAATCTGTGTTTGTCTGTCCATCTATCAGTAATATATACAAAATAGATACAACTTTTCATAAATTGAATTAAATTAAAATCTTAAGTATAATGGGTTGTAGTATATAATGTAGATAGAAACAGATAGTTCTGATTGGATGAGCCATATTCACATTTTCCGTTTCTTGGCAACTGTACACAACTAATGTGAGCTTCATTTACGGCTCTTAACTTCTATAGGTCACTTCATGCTTGTAAATTCACACTATCTTGTGTTTCGTCATCACTTCCACGTCTAAAGCGCTGTCCTGTCCACAAACAGACATGAATCTGCCGTCAGTCTCTATATCCCATCATACCGCCCAGTCCTGCCAGTCGCTATGGTTACAAAACAGGACGTTCTGGATCTGTGTGTGTGTGTGTGTGTGTGTGTGTGTGTGTGTGTGTGTGTGTGTGTGTGTGTGTGTGTGTGTGTGTGTGTGTGTGTGTGTGTGTGTGTGTGTGTGTGTGTGTGTGTGTGTGTGTGTGTGTTATACCTCATGTAATATAATAACGCCAGTGTCGCATCTCTGGAGTGTCTTTCTGCATCTGTGTTGAATACGTGACGTTACTGCATCATATTCCAGATATCATCCTCGTGATTATGAATAGAGAAATGTGGGAGCGAGTGAATGAAAGAAAGCAAATGTCATGGAGCAGCAGAGTGTTGCGTGTTTGCTGTGAACGCAACTCTAAAATAGACAGTGCAGCTGCCGCTTAAAATAGCTCATTAATTAATCACACACACACACACACACCCCTCAGATACACACACACACACCACAGATACACACGGATTGCAGGGTTTCCCAGTAGATTGGGATTCATTGCAGACATGTGTTAGTTCAGTGTTCAAATGTTCACAGGTTCATCTGATAGAAGACACTTCATTCTGTTGGTGATTCCCGTGAGCAGGAGATCAAACACGTTGTGCATCAGAAGATTGATTACAGTGACTGGTTCACTGAAAAATTCTGCGTTTACAGCTCGCTATTCTGAGTTTACAGCGCTCGCCGTTCTGAGTTTACAGCGTTCGCCGTTCTGAGTTTACAGCTCGCCGTTCTGAGTTTACAGCTCGCCGTTCTGAGTTTACAGCTCGCCGTTCTGAGTTTACAGCTCGCCGTTCTGAGTTTACAGCTCGCCGTTCTGAGTTTACAGCTCGCCGTTCTGAGTTTACAGCTCGCCGTTCTGAGTTTACAGCTCGCCGTTCTGAGTTTACAGCTCGCCGTTCTGAGTTTACAGCGCTCGCCGTTCTGCGTTTACAGCGCTCGCCGTTCTGCGTTTACAGCGCTCGCCGTTCTGCGTTTACAGCGCTCGCCGTTCTGCGTTTACAGCGCTCGCCGTTCTGCGTTTACAGCGCTCGCCGTTCTGCGTTTACAGCGCTCGCCGTGCTGCGTTTACAGCGCTCGCCGTTCTGCGTTTACAGCGCTCGCCGTTCTGCGTTTACAGCGCTCGCCGTTCTGAGTTTACAGCGTTCGCCGTTCTGAGTTTACAGCGTTCGCCGTTCTGAGTTTACAGCGTTCGCCGTTCTGAGTTTACAGCGTTCGCCGTTCTGAGTTTACAGTTCGCCGTTCTGAGTTTACAGCTCGCCGTTCTGAGTTTACAGCTCGCCGTTCTGAGTTTACAGCTCGCCGTTCTGAGTTTACAGCTCGCCGTTCTGAGTTTACAGCTCGCCGTTCTGAGTTTACAGCGTTCGCCGTTCTGAGTTTACAGCGTTCGCCGTTCTGAGTTTACAGCTCGCCGTTCTGAGTTTACAGCTCGCCGTTCTGAGTTTACAGCTCGCCGTTCTGAGTTTACAGCTCGCCGTTCTGAGTTTACAGCTCGCCGTTCTGAGTTTACAGCTCGCCGTTCTGAGTTTACAGCTCGCCGTTCTGAGTTTACAGCGCTCGCCGTTCTGCGTTTACAGCGCTCGCCGTTCTGCGTTTACAGCGCTCGCCGTTCTGCGTTTACAGCGCTCGCCGTTCTGCGTTTACAGCGCTCGCCGTTCTGCGTTTACAGCGCTCGCCGTTCTGCGTTTACAGCGTTCGCCGTTCTGAGTTTACAGCTCGCCGTTCTGAGTTTACAGCGCTCGCCGTTCTGCGTTTACAGCGCTCGCCGTTCTGCGTTTACAGCGCTCGCCGTTCTGCGTTTACAGCGCTCGCCGTTCTGCGTTTACAGCGTTCGCCGTTCTGAGTTTACAGCGTTCGCCGTTCTGAGTTTACAGCTCGCCGTTCTGAGTTTACAGCGTTCGCCGTTCTGAGTTTACAGCGTTCGCCGTTCTGAGTTTACAGCGTTCGCCGTTCTGAGTTTACAGCGTTCGCCGTTCTGAGTTTACAGCTCGCCGTTCTGCGTTTACGGCGCTCGCCGTTCTGCGTTTACGGCGTTCGCCGTTCTGCGTTTACGGCGTTCGCCGTTCTGCGTTTACGGCGTTCGCCGTTCTGCGTTTACGGCGCTCGCCGTTCTGCGTTTACGGCGCTCGCCGTTCTGAGTTTACAGCTCGCCGTTCTGCGTTTACAGCGCTCGCCGTTCTGCGTTTACAGCGCTCGCCGTTCTGCTTTTACAGCGCTCTGCGTTTACAGCGCTCGCCGTTCTGAGTTTACAGCGCTCGCCGTTCTGAGTTTACAGCTCGCCGTTCTGCGTTTACAGCGCTCGCCGTACTGCGTTTACAGCGCTCTGCGTTTACAGCGCTCGCCGTTCTGAGTTTACAGCGCTCGCCGTTCTGAGTTTACAGCTCGCCGTTCTGCGTTTACAGCTCGCCGTTCTGCGTTTACAGCTCGCCGTTCTGCGTTTACAGCTCGCCGTTCTGCGTTTACAGCTCGCCGTTCTGCGTTTACAGCTCGCCGTTCTGAGTTTACAGCGTTCGCCGTTCTGAGTTTACAGCTCGCCGTTCTGAGTTTACAGCGCTCGCCGTACTGCGTTTACAGCGCTCTGCGTTTACAGCGCTCGCCGTTCTGAGTTTACAGCGCTCGCCGTTCTGAGTTTACAGCTCGCCGTTCTGAGTTTACAGCTCGCCGTTCTGAGTTTACAGCTCGCCGTTCTGCGTTTACAGCTCGCCGTTCTGCGTTTACAGCTCGCCGTTCTGCGTTTACAGCTCGCCGTTCTGCGTTTACAGCTCGCCGTTCTGAGTTTACAGCGTTCGCCGTTCTGAGTTTACAGCTCGCCGTTCTGAGTTTACGTTTGTGAGATGAAAAATATCCATTATGTATGCTTTTGTAGTTTTAAACTCCATGAATGGAAGAAAGGGAGGCAAGGGAAAATATTATAACGTAATTTGTTAGCAAGTCCTAGTTTTGCCTTTGAGGTCTTTCACTCAATTAAATAGACACTTTTGTATTAACTTTATTCTGGTATTTTTATGCTGGAGTGGATGTAATTTACTCTTTTTGCTGATGCAAAAAAAAAAAGTTGCATTAGATTATAAGATGAAATTCTTTGTTTTATCACCTTTTTCTGGGAAAACGTGTGTTTGTTCCCAGTAGTTTTCTGTTCTGTAGTTTTAGTATTTTATGTGCACAATGTGGAAGAGCACCCTAGAACGTAAATGTCACCTCCTGTCCCATTTCCCGTAAGGTAATAAGTCATCTGGCATCACCAAGATGGGTTTTACAGATCAGTTATTGCAATCATCTTATGCAAATGTGCATTTTTAGCTCAAATATTTTTCACTCTTTGCACAAAATATTTGAGTTTAGTCTGTTGCATCTGTTGTTCATCTAACGTTAGGTCTCGGAGGAAGTGCGTTTGGTAAAATTGTGTAATGAAAGTGATGCACAGACAGGTATTTTGCGGGTTCGATTTTTGTCCGTGAGCGTGAAGCGTCTCTGAACAGTGTTTTCGAGAGCTGATGAGTGTAATGTAACATTATTGATGAAGATTTACTGAACTCTGGAACTGTTTTGAGTATCTTTAGCTGTTAAATACACTGATTGATTGGTTATTGGTTTTCTCGACAGCTGCTCTTGTGTACGAGGGCAGCGCATTACACAGATCTGAGTGTGTATGCATCAGTTTAACAGTGATGGACCTGTGTGTTTGTGTGTCGAAGGGCTGCACGGTAAATAAAACCAATAATTTACCCAAGCAAATGTTTGAGTTAAGTAGTAGATAATCCTCATGCATAACTGCAAACTATACCTCGCTCCATGCTGTTGCATTTAATGCAAGCTTGGAGGATATGACTGTACGGTGCAGCCCAGGTCTGTATTATGCGTCTGATGTTTGTGTATATGTTTAATGTTCAGGTTTGTGTTTATTGTCAGCACTTTATGTTTGATATCTTGCAACCGAGTTTGTGTGGAGCTCCAGTGATGGATGTGTGTGTGTGTGTGTGTGTGCGCGCACAGAGGTGGACACTAGTGAAGTATTTTTTACTTTGATAAAGTACAGATCATTTTTAAAAGTACTTAAGTAGAGTGGTTTTCTTTGGAAAACTTTTACTTCACTACATTCCAAAGCATAATATCCTACTTTTTACTGCACTACATTTCATTAATACTTTTTTTTTAACCTTTAATACTTAAACGTTTTACTTTCTTGTACTCATGTAAAACTTTGAAGTACTTTTACTTGAGTATAAGTAAGAAAGTACTAGATTTCTAATGTAATTAAGTATTAAATTATATTTTAAACGCACACTGTTATATTTTGGAATGTTGTGAAGTGAACGTTTTCTAAAGAAAAACACTGATAAAATACAGACACTTGAAAAATGTACTTTTAAATAGGACTGCGATGATAAATCGTGATTAGACCAAAGCTGCGATTGTCATGTGCATCTTGTCAGTGACGCACGGTTCTGTGATCAGTAGTAAATCTCCATCCGAAGGCCAGAGAAACTCCAAATACGCCCCGCAGAAGAAACGCAGGCAATCTCTATAACGCTAGATAAATAAACTGAAGATTTAACTGCTTACAGTGATTCAACGTGAATAATAAACACAGCACTACGACCATATTTATCTGAGTTTGTATTGCTATAAAGTATATAATAATGCAATGCTACCTGACATAGCCTTTATCGCTGCTAGAATACTATGAAATACATCGCGTACCTTATCATCGCATCATCTCACAGAAGGATTCATTTCAAACACTCCACTGACGTTATGAAGAGAGTTTGGAGTAAAAACCTGTTATTAAAGGGATAGTTCACCCAAAAATGAAAATTCTGTCTTTAATTACTCACCCTCATGTCGTTACAAACCCGTAAGACCTTCGTTCGTCTTAAGGACACACATTAAGGTATATGCAACATATGTACACGGATGTTGTTTATGCTTTGATCTGAACGTAAACAATGTATTCGTGTACATACGGTTGCATATGTTGTTTACATATGTGATGCTCTCCAAAATGGTGCTATAGGGTGATGCGGGGGAGACGAATTGTTGAATAAAGTCGTTTTCTTTGTGCACAAAAATTATTTTCATACGGTTGGACCGCTGATGTCACATGGATTATTTTAATGGTTTCTGAGTCTTGATCATGTTAGGATCCTTGCTGTCTATGGAGGAGCATGCATCAAAAATATCTTAATACGTGTCCTTAAGATAAACGAAGGTCTTACAGGTTTGTAACGACATTAGGGTGAGTAATTAAAGACAGAATTTTCATTTCTGGGTGAACTATTCCTTTAAATGAGGTATGTGCTTTCAGATGGAGCAGCATTTACTACACAGAGTTTACTGAGAAACAGCTGTCACTATCACGGAGTGATTTCTTTCGATTTCATTATCACGTCTGCATTATCACGTTTGCGTAGCTAGTCCGTGAACTACGGCTCTGTGTAGTAAATACTGCTCCATCTGAAAGCATTTGATGGAGATTTACTACTAATCACAGATCCGGCTTTCCTGACAAGATGCACATATCGCATTCGGTTCATCGTGCAGGCCTAGAGTAAAACACTTCACTTCTATCCGCCTCTGGTGTTTGGCCAGTCAGAATGAGTGTTTGTCTATATTCACAGCGCTCTGTGTGTGTTCTCGTCCCGTCCGCAGGGGAAACAAGGAAAGCTCCAGCCGGGCGTCCAGCAGTCGCCAGAGCAGCACCGACAGCGACATGAAGAGCCTGGAGCCGCGTCCGTGGAGCAGCACAGACTCGGACAGCTCCAACCGCGCGCTCAGACCTCCGGTCACCAAAGCCAGCAGCTTCAGCGGCATCTCCATCCTCACGCGTGGAGACAGTCTGGGCAGCAAGGGCTCGCAGGGCAGCGCCAGGGGCTCACGCACAGGTAACACACACACACAATGTGCTTGAGAAACCGTCTACTGTCAGGACAATCCATCATATCAAAGCTCATGCACAACAAGAGATGCAGATGGACCAAATCCTGCTGCTCAGTACATCTTAAAGTGTTTTTGACACTACAACTTTGAAAAACTAAACTTCTCGTCCCGGCATACTTTACTCAGCGAATAATAGTTTTTGCGTACTTGGGAGAAAAAAAAGAATATTTCATTATTTATTTTATTATTTTCTTAATTTCATTTTATTTCTCCCAACTATGTTTGTTCCCAAAGAACTTGCTTAGGAGAACATTTAATTGTAATTTTTTTTTTTTTACTTATTTCCCCCCCCCCCAAAAAAACAGGAATAAAATGGGGGGAATATTTCTTTATTTATTTATTTACCAGCTATACATTTCTATATAAAAAAAATATATATATATATATTAAAATAATAATATTAACATTTTTATTAAAAATGTATTTATGTAAAATGTAAAAAATTATATATATATATATATTTTTTTGCTAAATGCATTAAACTTTATTTTTGAAAGCAAATGAATAACAGGGATGACATTTTAAATTACATTTAAAAATATATATTTAGTTTTTTAACTATTATTTTCATAGGAATGCAACACTATTGCAATATTTTTATATGCTTCTATATCATGTATTATTACATTTACATTTATGCATTTAGCAGATGCTTTTATCCAAAGCGACTTACAGTACATTCAGGCTATACAAGTTTTTGTCAGTATGTGTTCCCTGGGAACCGAACCCACAACCTTTGCTCTGCTAAGGCAACGCTCTACCACTGAGCCACAGGAACACTGTGTGTGGAACAATATTATGTCTATTGCTCTATT
>CM049830.1:817605-830105 GCA_027422435.1 Schizopygopsis pylzovi | reverse complement strand
TAGGAAGCTTTGCTGTTTGAGAGTCACCTGGACAGGATTCATTGCTGGATTGTTTTCCTGGGTTTCTTATGATGCAAAATACCAGCTTATATCTAGTCCTCAAACTCACTCGTGACATCCTGATGAGCTCTGAACCCACGGTGACCCTGCCTGTGTACGGTCACCGTGAGCTGTTGTGTGTGTGTGTGTGTGTCAGCAGATGGATGCTACTCTTTACTGGGCCAGCCGCTGCAGTACAGTCTGTGTCCTCCTCCCATCATGCACAACCACAACCAGTCCTCCTACAGCTCTCATCAGGTACAGCCGTGTGTGTGTGTGTGTTGTGTGTGTGTGTGTGTGTCTCTGCGTGTCTGTTGTGTATGTGTTGTGTGTCTGTCTGTGTGTGTGTTCTGTCTGTCTGTCTGTTGTGTCGTGTCTCTTGGACGTCTGTCTGTCTGGGTGTGTCTGTGTGGAGTCTTTGTCTCTCTGTCTGTCTGGTGTGTCTGTCTGTGTGTGTGTGTGTAGCTCAGCAGTCCGCTGGGTCTCCCCGTCTCGGCTCCCTGTCCGTCTGGCAGGTGAACGCCTGTGTCCGGGTCTCGGCGCTGCCTGCGTCTCTCAGTTGCGTCTGCCCGGCGGTCTGCTAGTACTGTCTGCGTCTCTCTCGACTTGTCTTCCATATTATCTGGGCTCTCCTAGGACTAATGGTCTTTGGACTGCCCTGGCGTCTTCTGTCCCTGAAAGCAAAATGCTATCAATGAACGTCAATCTAACATGTTTTGTCATATCAGTAACAGTCTTCTTCAGTTGTTATCGCCTGCTAAGTCTGTCTGTAAAATATATATGGACGTTTTTTAGTCTTTTTTTTAACTTTTATTACCTTCTTCTTTAATATGGAAATATAAAAAATGTCAAAAAATTATTTCATTGGACGTATTCTGATATACAAATAAAGTGTTTTAAGACCTTGTCTGCTTGGGCGTTTCATCAACAATAGGAAGCTTTGCTGTTGAGACCCTGGACATTTCATTGCGGTTGTTTTCCTGGGTTCTTGTCAAATTACGTTTATCTACCAAAACTCCTTGCACCTGATGGTTCTGGACCCAGGACCCTCTTGTGTGTGTGTTGTGTTGTGTGTTGTGTAGAATGATGCTACTCTTTTGAGCCGGCTAGTACAGTCTGTCCTCCTCCTTCATGGTTCCTTAAATAAATAAATACAAACACAGATCAGACAGGTACAGTCGTGTTGGTGTTGTTGTTGTGTGTTGTCTAAGCGAACGAGAAGGAGTGGAATGTCCCTGTTGTTGTCCTAACATTGAGCTGCTCTCCGTCTGTAGCGGATCACTGTGTGTCTGTGTTTCTCAGAGTCAGGCAGTGATGAAGCACGGAGCGCGGGGGGGGAAAAGACAAACGCTCAAATCTGCCTCTACAGACCTGGGAATGTCTGACGTGGGTAAGACACCAAACACAAACCTTCTGCTCATTTAAAGTCAGTGTGACGTGAAAATGGACCATATTTACCATAAACATGTTTTTCTGTGCATGCATGAAACACATTATCTGATCATATAAACAGTGTGTTGTGACCAGTGCTGGATTGTAACGGATTACGTCCTCTGGATTACATAATCAGAACTGATTGATTAGAGTGTATTGCATTTTAAAATGCTCATAATCAGATTACAGTTATTTTTTTATGGATTACATGATTATACATTATTCACACAATGGCAGTAAACTAGCCAAAAATACATTGTATGAGTCAAAATTATTGATATTTATTTTATGCCAAAAATCATTAGGATATTAAGATCATGTTCCATGAAGATATTTAGTCAATTTCCTACCATAAACCTAATTATTGATTATTAATATGCATTGCTAAGAACTTCATTTGAACAACTTTAAAGATGATTTTCTCAATATTGAGATTTTTCCAGATTTTCAGATATTGTCCAATCATAACAAGCCATACATCAATGGAAATATTATTTATTCAGCTTTCAGATGATGCATACATCTCAATTTCACTAGTTTTGTCTCTGATTTGCTACAATGTACAACGCTGCAGAAACAGCGCAAACACAAATACACATTTGATTCGGACCTGAGGCGGCTGCCGGTTATTATGTTTTGTTAGTTTATTTAGTTGCTTGAACTTGGTTACATACGTTCTGCTTTTGAAAACCACAGCCCTGCATTAATTGAGTTTGGGACCAGTGTTTAACACTAGTATGATCTCTGTGTCTCTCTCTCTAGTGCTGAGTCGAGTGCTGGAGGTGACCGACCTCCCCGAGGGCATTTCTCGTCCGGAGGCCGAGAAGCTCTTCAACCAGCTCTCGCTCTGCGGAGCCAAGATCCAGTGGCTGAAGGATTCTCAGTGTCCCCGGGGCCCCGGCGGCGGACGGGGATACGTCCACGACCCGGCTCACCTCTACACCGTGGTGGCCGTGTTCCCCAACACAATGGCGGCCCAGAGCGCCTCCTTCAAACTCAACAACAGCGGCGGGAGTTTGTTCAAACTGCGCGCCACCAAAAAGAACTACGACTTGCGCGTGTTTGAGCGAGCGAGCTCGCAGTGAGCTGGGAGAGAGAGAGAGGACGTCGAAGGGAAGAGATCATCCTGGTGTTCCTTAGGGATCTTTTTTATTGTTTTGTATCATTAACAGAAGAGCACACATGACACAGAAGCGTGTCGCGTTGTATGTGTATCGTATGACGCGCACGCACACACTCATAGACACAAGCGGACGTCTTAAAGGGACAGTACAGATGAAAATGAAATGATTTACTCACTTGCATGGCGTTCCAAACCTGTATGACTTATTTTCTTCTGTGAGCATGCGAGCAGATATTTTGAAGAACGTTGGGAACACATTTTCAGACTTTATGAAAATACTATAGAAGTCAATGTGTACCAAAACATTTAATTGCCGTGTGTGTGTCTGTGTAGTGTTAGTGTGTGTGTGTGTGTGTGTGTGTGTGTGTGTGTATGCGCGTGTGTGTGCGCGTCTGTCTGTGCGTGTGTCTGTGTGTGCGTGCGTGTGTCTGTGTGTGCGTGTGTGCGTGTGTCTGTGTGTGCATGCGTGCGTGTGTGTGTGTGTGCTGTGTGTGTGTGTTTGTGTGTGCATGTGTGCGTGCGTGTGTGCGTGCGTCCGTCTAGTTTGCCTCAAAAATAAAATTCTGTCATTTACTCAAGTCGTTCCAAACTCGTATGACTTAATTTCTCATCTGAAACATAAAAGAAAATACTTTGAAGAACGTTGGGAATCAAACCGTGCTGGTTCCCATTGACTTCCATTCTGTTGGAAATACAATGGAAGTCAATGGGTACCGGAAATGTTTGTTTGCCAGTGTTCTTTATATGCTTCTTCAAAAGATATGAATGTGAGTAAATTAAATATTTTTCATATTTTTGAATGTACTGTCCCTTTAAAAAGGATAGTTCAGGCATAATGAAGATCTCGTCTTTGTTTACGTCGTTCCAAACCTGTTGGACTTTCTTTCTCCTCTGAAACATAGAAGAAGATACTTTGAAGAACGTTGGGAATCAAACAATCTCGGTTCCCATTGACTTCTATTCTAAAGGAATACAATGGAAGTCAATGGGTACCGGGAATGTTTGTTTGCCAGCGTTCTTTATATCATGTGTTTGCAACAGAAAGAAATGTGTACAGATGTGGAATGTGAGTAAATGATGACAGCGTTATTTAAAGAGAGAGTTTACCCCAAAACTAAAGTCCTGTCATCATTTACTGGACTATAGAAGATATTTTGATGAATGTTGTCATTGACTTGGTATGTAATGACATAAACAGACATGATTATTTGGGGTGAACTATCCCTTTAAAAGAATAGTTCAGGCTGAAATGAAGACCTTGTCTTTTATTCACCTTCATGTCGATGCTGTTTAAGTGGAGCACAAACTGAGTTTGTTCATATATCGAGCACTGAAAAAGATCCAGATATCCAAAAGTTGATGATGTTTGACATCATATAGTCGAGATGCTCCATATGACTCTCATAAAGCCTTCAGAAGAATATAAACACAACTCATTTCATCTCGTTTATGAGCTTTATACGGGCAAATAAACTCCAAGACAGAAGAAACGAAGTCAAGCAGGTTTGGTGTAGAAACGCTGAGAGAATGTCTCGTTTAATCTGAACTGTGTCTTTAACGAAGCCTCGTCTCGATCTACATCTCGTCTCTCTCTCTCTCTCTATCTCTACGATCATCATCATCGTCTCGATCTCTCTGTGTCTCTCTCGTCTCTCTCTCTTCTCTCTCTGCTCGATCTTCGTCTCGTGTGATGTGCTGCGTCTCTCTCAAGTCGTCTCTACTCTCTACTAGTCTCTCTCTCTCTCTCTCTGCTTCTCAAGATATTCGCATTCTCTCTCACTCTCTTATGACTACTTCTATCTTTCTGTAATTCCCTTTACGTGTCAACTGTGGTCCTTCTCTCTCTTCTATTCCCTCTGTCGTCTGTTCTCTGGAAGTCCTTCTCTTTGTTCTTTCACTCTATGATCTCAATATCTCAAGTTTTATGTCTTCCTCTATAGTCGTCCTCATATGACTCTCTTGCTCTCAGACTTGCACCTTCTTCTCCTCTTCTAAAGCTCTTTCGCACTGGCTCCAACGGTCCATCCACTCTTTCTAGAAACCTGGGAAGTCTCGTTTTTTCTCACTCTTCTTCAGTCTCTCTCTCTCTCTCTCTCTCTCTCTCTCTCATCTCTCCTCTCTCTCTCAGCTCTCTCTCTCTCATCTCTCTCTCTCATTCTCTCTCTCTCTCTCTCTTCATCTTGTCTCCTCTCTCTCATCTCTCTCTACTTCTCTCGTCTCTCTCTCTCTCTCATTCTCTCTCTCAGTCTCTTCTCTCTCTCTCCTCTCTCTCTCTCTGTCTACCTCTCTCTCTCAGTCTCTCTCTCATCTCTCTCTCTCTCTCTCTCTCTCAGTCTCACACTCTCTCTCTCGTCTCTCTCTCTCTCTCTCTCTCTCTCTCATCCTCTCTCTCTATCTCTCAGTCCACTCTTCTCTCTCTCTCTCTCTCTCTCTCATCCCTCTCTCTCTCAGTCTCTCTCTCTCCTCTCTCTTCTCTCCTCTCTCATCTCTCCTCTCTCTCTCAGTCTCTCTCTCTCTCTCTCTCTCTCTCTCTCTCTCTCTCTCTCTCTCTCTCTTCTCTCTCTCTCTCTCTCTCTCTCTCTCTCTCTCTCTCTCTCTCTCTCTCTCTCTCTCTCTCTCTCCTCTCTCTCTCTCTCTCTCTCTCTCTCTCTCTCTCTCTCTCTCTCTCTCTCTCTCCTCTCTCTCTCAGTCTCTCTCCTCTCTCTCTCTCTCTCTCTCTCTCTCCCTCTCTCTCTCAGTCTCTCTCTCTCTCTCTCTCTCTCTCTCTCTCTCTCTCTCTCTTTCTCTCTCTCTCTCTCCTCTCTCTCTCTCTCTCTCTCTCTCTCTCTCTCTCTCTCTCACGTTGTTCTCTTTGGATTTCTTTCGCTTTCTTGCTTTCTGTTTTGCCTTAACGCTGTTGTGGACTTCTGTATCGCGCTGTATATTTTCTCTCTCGGATGAATCTTCTTTTCTCGGTTCAGTATATTTATATAAGTGATGTATAAGAATTAATCTCTATATATATTCAGTGATTCTTTTCCCGTGGATAAGTTGAAGCTCCTCGTTGTGTTTGTGTTTTTCTCCGTGGACCGCTGTGCAGAAAGTATCTGAGGTGGTTAAAGTGCACAATGATGGCGAATGTCTACTGTAAATTACATTTAATCTGTTCTTTTTTGTTTGTTTTTAAAAATATAAAAGATAACTCGAAGAGTCCTGCAGCGTTTGCGTCAGATCTGTGTGAATGTCAGCGTGTTCATCACAAAGGTATTTCTTCATCATTTTCATCTCATCACTAACCAGATCAATCATGTTTCTGGGAGAAATGATATTTCTTCATGGAAACCAGTCGGTGTGGTAGAGTAATAGAAATCCAACAGTCATCACATGCAATCGAGCGTGTTCAGAACAATAACAGTGTGGAGTTTAATTAGAAAAACTGGCTCTTATTTAAAGACGAAGGCAGCAAACGTTGTTCTGTGCATTTCTCTGAAAATGAGTCGTTCCAGACGTTGTTCAAATGAACAGCGTACTTTGATTAAAACGTTGATTAGAGAGAGGAAAACATGCAGAAAATGATGGGCTTCTCTGCTAAAATATATCACATGCTTTAAAAATGGCAACCAAAGGTGATGTGGAAGAAAACTGAAAACCACCATTCGAGTGAATCGAGGCAAAGCCTAAAAGACAGACTCCAGATGATCAAATAAAGCCTGACGTGACCCGTGAGCACTGGAACGATTAGAAGAGATGTCTATCATGGGATAGTTCAGTCCTGTTCAGTTGATAGAGTTTGCATCATACCAAGACAAACCGCACGTTCTCTTCTGTTTCTCCGTTCTGTGACGCGTGCGAGGTCACGGAGAACACAGCATTGCCCTTCACTGTCGGGATTGTGGACTGGCGTATTTGATTAAGGCCTATAACAGAGCACACCGCTTCACAACAGACCTCACCCTGGGGATGATCGTGGCCAAAAGACTTGTATTAAACAACTGGAAGTCCTCTTTTCCACTTTGGACTATGGACGTGATTTCTGTCATACAAATGGAAAGACTCCGGTTTCTACGGTCTGACGCCATTGAAAGGTTCTCTGTGTCTGGGGATCATTTCTCTGATATTTAGACAAACATGCAGTGTCTCATGTTTCCCACGAAGGTTGAGGTGTGCGTTACCTTTGGGCATTTCTAGTGATCCGTTCGCAGATCTTTACTATGATATCCTCACTTACTGAACCTGGATTTTATTTTCTGAATGCTTGTGAAGTCTGAGACAGTTGTTTGTTCTGTGTTTACTCTGAAAAATCATTCAAATAAAATATATATATAAAAAAAAAGAAGAGACGCTTATGTGAAGAAATGAAGAGGTTACACGTTGCCAAAGAACACATGGACTGGCCTAAAGAGAAACGGCACAGTATTTCTGTGGAGCAAGATTGTTCTTGTTTAGGTTTCGGGGCCGCAGACAGACTCTCAAACACTGAAGACATGATATGTGCATGTTTCTCTTACTACGTGTTGGGCATATTTATCATATTCCAGTTTGAGCACATTAACAATCGTAGAGGTTATGTTGCCGTACGCTGAAGAAGAACGAGAATACGACCCCTAACACTGCAGTAAGAGAGCGGTATCTTGTTCCAGACGTTGTGTAGCGGCCAGAACTCGATCCGATAGAGAACTTGTGAGGCGTCATCAAACACACTGTTTCTGAGGCGGAACCAAGAAACAAGGCCTGGGCCGGACTAACGGTTCACAGCTGCCAGACTCGTGCAGCTCTCAGTCGTGGCCTAGTGGAGAGAGCGTCGGACTTGTAACCCGAGGTTGTGGGTTCGAATCTCGGCTCCGGCGGTAATTGTCCACGACTGAGACCCTTGAGCAAGGCACCGAACCCCCCGACTGCTCCCCGGCTGCCCACTGCTTCAGGTGTGTGTGTGTGTGTGTGTGTTCACTAGTGTGTGTGTGTGTGTGTGTGTGTGTGTGTCTGTCTGTATGTGTGTGTGTGTGTGTTCACTAGTGTGTGTGTGTGTGTGTGTGTGTGTCTGTCTGTATGTGTGTGTGTGTGTGTGTGTGTGTGTGTGTTCACTAGTGTGTGTGTGTGTGTGTGTCTGTCTGTATGCGTGCGTGCGTGTGTGCGTGTGTGTGTGTGTTCACTACTGTGTGTGTGTGTGTGTGTCTGTCTGTCTGTCTGCGTGTGTGTGTGTGTGTGTGTGTGTGTGTGTGTGTGTGTGTGTGTGTGTTCACTACTGTGTGTGTGTGTGTGTGTGTGTGTGTGTGTGTGTTCACTACTGTGTATGTGTGTGTTCACTACTGTATGTGTGCACTTGGATGGGTTAAATACAGAGAACACATTTCGCTGCTGGTTATACTCTGTATAATTGTGTATCTGACAAATGAAGCTCATCTGAACTTAATTATATATATATATTTTTTTTTTTTTTCAGAAACACAACTCAATGTTAGTTCAGTCCATACATCTTCAAGTGTTCTGTTTATACAGTAAATGATTGACTCTAAAGAAAAATGCACACAAACAGCTTAATATTCCCAATGCATTTGTGTGTATTGAAGTAAAAGTTATTAAAAGGATTTTGAGCATTTTTTAAGCACTGCTATTGTTTTGAACACCGCCGTATATAACAGACAGACGTGTGACCCTGGAGCACAAAACCAGTCATAACATTGAGATTTATGCATCATCTGAAAGATTAATAAATCATATTTCCATTGATGTATGGTTTGGACAATATTTGAGAATCTGAGTGTGCAAAAAAATCTAAATATTGAGAAAAGCATCTTTAAAGTTGTTCAAATTAAGTTCTTAGCCATGCATATTAATAATTAAGTTTATGGTAGGAAATTTACTAAATATCTTCATGGAACATGATCTTAATATCCTAATGATTTTTGTCATAAAATAAAAATGTATAATTTTGACTCATACAATGTATTGTTGGCTATTGCTACAAATATAGCTGTGCTGCTTATGACTGCGTCTGTGCTCCAGGGTCATATATAAAAATCTAAAAGACATATGCAACTCCTAAAACATTTTTGGAAAGAGGAAATAAAACGAATGTATCCTACTTCAGCATTGAACAGATTCACGACGAGTCTCTTCAGCTTAACTCATCATCCGGAAGATCTTAATATCACAATAACACAGCTGATCAAATGAATGTCAGTCTTCTGTAGAAGTACTGCTGGTCTTCTCTCCGTAAACCGTGGAGGATCTGGATCAAGATCTCCGGCGTGTGCTTTCAGAACCGCAAATCAGCATATTCATTCATATTCATAATTCACAGCAAAGCCTCCTTGGGCTTCACAAATATCTGCAATTCATTTAGTGACACTCTTATGGAAATATGATCACACTTTGTCATTATCGTTTAAATCAGACTAATTTTCAAATTGTCTGTCATAAATCAACATCTCAGGAAAATATTATTTCAAATCAGATATGATCTTCTGTTATGAAACCGGACGTTGGTTTCATACATGTGCACTGTAGAGGGCACCAGGACTTTTTGGGAGACACAAATTAATAGAGAAAACATTATATATATATATCAATGTTCCTATTAAATATTAGATATTATTATGAAAATCTTGCTGATTATTACTCCCATTATTGCAGTAATTTTTTCATTCTATGTTGCCCCAAAAACACATATATACAGTTTATTGATACATTGTATATAATGGAAAAACTCGTTTATAAAGAATTGTTTTTATATATATATATATATATATATCATAACATAGTTGAGAATCGTCTTTATATAAAGTTTGGGATAAAAATTGATTTGTGATAAAAACACACAGTTTCTGCCTTTTCATGTCTTTTTTTTTCTTATTTAAACCCGACTTTTTAAAGTCCCGATGTCTTCTACAGAGTATAACATATGAATACAATGTAATAATAAAAAAATAATACTAATTTCTTATGCTCTAAACAATGTAATGACATGACGAAATAATAATTCACAAAACTATTTTCCCCTGATAGTCCAAATGAAGTTCTTAGCAATGCATATTACTAATCAAAAATTAAGTTTTGATATATTTATGGTAGGAACATGATCTTAATATCCTAATGATTTTTGGCATAATTGATAATTTTGACCCATACAATGTATTGTTGGCTATTTCTATAAATATGTCTGTGCTGCTTATGACTGCGTTTGAGCTCCAGGCTCATATATTTAATATGACATGTAGTGCAGTGAAAATACAGTATTATGCTTTAGAAAATGTTTCCGAAGGATAACACAGATATTTGACATGTCCTTTTAAAGCGGTCCCTCACCAGTGTCTGCCTCAGTGAGGATTAAACGTCTCGTCTGGAGAGTGTGTGGCGCTGAGGACGGCTCAGATGTCCGCTAAGCTTGATCGGTCAACAGCACCCCCGTCAGACACGGGTCACTTCTCGTCCGAGTCTCCGTTCACTCCTGACCTCTGTCAGCTGAAGACGCCTCGAGGAGCTGAAACAGAGGAGACGCAGACATCAGCGCTCTTACCTTTCATCATCTCCAGGGATTCTTTAATCAAGAGTACTGCTCAGATTAATAATGAGTCACGAGTTACGTGTCATTTAAGACGGGGAAAACTTGAACTCTTGCTTTCATTCCTGTTTTCAGAGTGATGGCAACACATTTTATTGTAGATGGATAGATAAATATATCTACTGTATATATAGACAGACAGATAGATAGATAGACAGATAGACGGATAGATAGACAGATAGACTGATAGATAGACAGACGGATAGATAGACAGATAGACGGACAGACAGACAGATAGATGGACAGATAGATAGATAGATA
This sequence comes from Schizopygopsis pylzovi, assembly GCA_027422435.1. Lineage (NCBI taxonomy): Eukaryota > Metazoa > Chordata > Actinopteri > Cypriniformes > Cyprinidae > Schizopygopsis > Schizopygopsis pylzovi. The sequence continues at coordinate 819,708 of CM049830.1, read as the reverse complement.
GATAGATAGATAGATAGATAGATAGATAGATAGATAGATAGATAGATAGATAGATGGATGGATATTGGATGTATTTGGAAGCTGTTGCTGTGAATTACATCATGCAGGATCTCTCCACACGAGAAACAGATGGACAGATAGATAGATAGATAGATAGACGGATAGATGGATGGATAGATGGATAGATAGACAGATAGATGGATGGATGGATGGATGGATGGATAGATAGACGGATGGATAGACGGATAGATAGACAGACTGATGGATGGATAGATGGATGGATAGATGGATAGATAGATGGATAGATGGATGGATAGATGGATGGATAGATGGATAGATAGATAGATAGATAGATAGATAGATAGATAGATGGATGGATGGATAGATGGATAGATAGATAGATAGATAGATTGATAGATATTTAAGAGTGTTCTCGTCAAAATCAGAGGAAAGGTTAGAAATCACGGCTCTTTAATATCTACCTCCCTCCTTTTTCAAGGGACCGTAAGTCATTGGAAAGTTGACTCAAAACCTGTTTCATGGACAGATATTCCTTCGTTATGTCTACATCAGTTAAGCAGATAAACGATTAACGAGTTGTATTTGGAAGCTGTTGCTGTGAATTACATCATGCAGGATCGCTCCACACAAGAGAAACAGATGATTGTTCAGCTTCAGAAACAACACCGATCCATCAGAGAGAGAGAGCAGGAACATTCCAACGCTTCGGTTTATTCTGAGAGAAGTGATGATGATGATGATGATGATGATGATGATGATGATGATGATGATGACGGGGGAGGGATGGATGGATAGATGATATACAGGTGGATAGATAGATATTTTTTTAATCTTATAGGTAGTTTCTTTATGGATAAAATCTATAAGTATTTTTCAGTTTTCTCCAGTATTTGAGTCCATTTGAGCAGCAGTGATGCACTCGTCTGCCAGGAGATGTCAGTGATGCCCCTCGTTTCTCCAGTCTGACCACTGCTCTCCCGCTCGCTCTCGCTCTCTCTCTCTCTCTCTCTCTCTCTCGCTCGCTCGCTCTCTCTCTCTCTCTCTCTCTCTCTCTCTCTCTCTCTTCTCTCTCTCTCTCTGTCTCTCTCTCTCTCTCTCTCTCTCTCTCTCTCTCTCTCTCTCTCTCTCTCTCTGCTCTCTCTCTCTCTCTCTCTCTGTCTGTCTTCTCTCTCTCTCTCTCTCTCTCTCTCTCTCTCTCTCTCTCTGCATCAATACTTTAACACTGTCTTTTGTTTGGATTCTGACAGTAACATCTCACATCATGCAGTGCAGAGATTTCAGTGTGTGTGTGTGTGTGTGAGAGTGTGTGTGTGTGTGTGTGAGTGAGTGAGTGAGTGAGTGAGTGAGTGAGTGAGTGAGTGAGTGAGTGAGTGAGTGAGTGAGTGTGTGTGTGTGTGTGTCTCAGTGAATCTCCCTCTGTATCTGTGTCTCACTGGAGTGAATGTGGAGTCACATCTGCACTGATTCACTGCTAATGTTCAGCGTTGTAGATGAATATGATGTGAATTCTTGCTCAGAACTGTCATTTTGCTTTATTTACAAGCTTGATTTCACATAATGAGCTTTTGAAGGATGCATTACAAATCAGAGTTGGGTGCAAGTAATGTTATCAGATTACTTTAAGTAATGCATTACTTTTAAATTTACAATGAAATATCTAAGTTGCTTTGTTTTCTCATTTACTGAAATCCGTACTGTCCCCATGTTGAGAAAACAAATAAGCAAGCCCAGCTCAGGTAACAGAAAGTAACTCAAAAGTAGTGTAATGCATTTCTTTCCATAAAAAGTAATGAAGTAACACGATTAGATATTTTTATGGAATAATGAAATATTGTAACGCATTTCTTTCAATAAAAAGATACAAAGTAACGCGATTAGTTATTTTTTATGGAGTAATGCAATATTGTAATGGAAAAGTAACTTTCCCCTACACCGGTTTTGAACACATAAAGGCCAGAGTCATTGAAAAACATGGTCAGAAGATTAATCTTTTTAACTGACGTGGAAACCTGTTCGGAAACCATCATTTTTGTGTTCGCTGATGCTAGAGGCACATAAATAACAAACTGCACATCTAACTTA
>CM049830.1:795105-810105 GCA_027422435.1 Schizopygopsis pylzovi | reverse complement strand
GGAAATGCTTGGTTTTAAGGGGTATCTACCCCTTCCACTTACCCCTACCCCTCGATCAAAACCAGAACTAGCCCTTACTCTCACGCGCTAAACTAAGGGGAAGAGGTAAGACAGAGAATCGGGATTCACCCTAAGACTTCCTTCGAGTGCAATCGTACAGGCGTTTGTCTCGTGCAAGTCAGACTCAGAACATGGGAAAAGAAAATAATTATACTGTTCACTAAACTACATATGGATATTATATCAATGTTTTTATTACATAAAGCAAGACTTTTCGAAGTCTATACGCATTTTAAACATCATGATGTTAAAATAATTGAATTACACCATGTGAAATTGAAATGATTTTCTAATTCTACAGACTTGTTTTATGCTTTGTATTAAATTGACACGACTCATAGAATTCCACTATTCCCTCTTGTAAACATTGTTCTGTTGTCAGTGGTTGCTAAGGAGTTCTGCATGGTTGCTATGGAGTTGCCAAGGCGTGTCTAGGGTAAAAAGAGTTCCCCCTTAATTGCGATATTATTCTGTATTCTTAGTGGTTTGGAGTTGTTAAGATGTTTTATTGTGTTTTGCGTAAAAAGAGTTCTGTCGTTTTTTAAATGTTGTGTCATCAAGAATTCCAAGTTTCCCTCTTTTCCCCCTCATTGCAACTTTTGTATCTTCTGGAATTCTGAGTTTGCCTCTTGTAAACATCGTTCTATGTTCTGTGTGGTTTCTATAGGGTTGCTAGGGTGTTTAGTATGGTTGCTATGATGTTGTTAGGTGGTTTTTTCCTGGTTCCACTTGAAGTGCATGTAAAACTCTGTTCACTTCATGTCAGAATCATGGTTATTATTAGCATTAACTGTTTTACTGCCAGTGCCTCTTTGATGATGTTAAATGACGTTCTAAAGTTTGAGCGTTTTATAACACCCTAACAACCCCCTGAGCAACCAGCCAAAACACACTAGCTACCCAGTAACAACCACTAAGAACACCCTAACAGCATCCTAAGTGACCACCCTAGCAACCCCTTTTGCAACCACTGATAACACCCTAGCGACCACATTGGCAACCACTAAGAACACCCTAACTACCTCATAGCAACCACCCAAACACCCTAGCAACCCCTTAGCAACCACTAAGAACACCCTAACAACTCCTAAACAACCACCCAAAACAGAGTAGCTATCCCTTAGCAACCACCCCAAACACCCTACCCTAGCAACCCCTTAGCAACTACTAAGAACCCCCTAACAACCCCTTAAGCAACCACCCAAAACACCCTAGCTACCCCATAGCAATCACCCCAAATACCCTAGCAACACCTTAGCAACCATTTAGAATACCCACAAACCCTCAGTGTTTCCTCCTTCCTTCAAATCACTCATTCCATTTGATCCTTCTCTAAAACCTCCAGCCAGAGACGTTCACGTGTGTGTGTGTGTGTGTGTGTGGGGGTGGGGGGTGGGGGGGGTGGGGGGGTGTCAGAAGGTGTGTGTGTGTGTGTGTGTGTGTGTGTGTGTGTCAGTGTGTGTGTGTGTGTGTGTGTGCATGTGTGTGTGTGCATGCGTGTGTGTGTGTGTCAGAGTGAAAGTATGAGTGATGGAGGGGCTGCTGATGGAGAAAGAGTGTGATGACGGATGAGTGTGACAGGCAGATGGTTTTGCTTGTCGTCTCTTTAATCACACAGACTCAGCTGGGCGTGAAGGCAGTGCTTTGTCTCGTCATGGCAACAAACAGGAGACAAATTTACCCACAATTCCTTCCCGCACCCTTCCTCGCGGCTGGTGTTTTTGGCTAAGTGTAAGAAAGAGAGAGTGAGTGTTATCAAGCAATGTGTGTTTATAAAATCAGAAATGCAGAAAGATCAGCATCCATGTGAGATTTGAGAACAATGCTTAAAGACTAAGCATTTATAGAGTTTCTATATCACCGTGTCATTCAGTATCATTATTTTCTTCCTCCTCGTGAAGATGAAGCGTGTCGAGTTGAGTTTGATCTTTATAAACGCTCTGCAGTAACTTGTTTCTGTCAGTGAGACTAAATTATGATGAAGAGATGAAATCTGATGAGTTCCTCCAATTCACTTCACTGACAGAGCGGCTCTTTGATTCTCAAACTACAGCTAAAGAACACGTGAGTGGAGTTCACCTGCACAGATAATGCTATGGTGTAGCTAGGGTGTTTGTGTGGTTGCTATGGGGTAGCTAGGGTGTTTGGGTGGTTGTTTAGGGGTAGCTAGGGTGTTTGTGTGGTTGCTATGGGGTAGCTAGGGTGTTTGTGTGGTTGCTATGGGGTAGCTAGGGTGTTTGGGTGGTTGTTTAGGGGTAGCTAGGGTGTTTGGGTGGTTGCTATGGGGTAGCTAGGGTGTTTGGGTGGTTGCTTAGGAGTAGCTAGGGTGTTTGGGTGGTTGCTATGTGGTAGCTAGGGTGTTTGGGTGGTTGTTTAGGGGTAGCTAGGGTATTTGGGTGATTGCTATGGGGTAGCTAGGGTGTTTGGGTGGTTGTTTAGGGGTAGCTAGGGTGTTTGGGTGGTTGCTATGGGGTAGCTAGGGTGTTTGGGTGGTTGCTATGGGGTAGCTAGGGTGTTTGGGTGGTTGTTTAGGGGTAGCTAGGGTATTTGGGTGATTGTTTAGGGGTTGTTAGGGTGTTTGTGTGGTTGCTATGGGGTAGCTAGGGTGTTTGTGTGGTTGCTATGGGGTAGCTAGGGTGTTTGGGTGGTTGTTTAGGGGTAGCTAGGGTGTTTGGGTGGTTGTTTAGAGGTAGCTAGGGTATTTGGGTGGTTGTTTAGGGGTAGCTTGGGTGTTTGGGTGGTTGCTATGGGGTAGCTAGGGTGTTTGTGTGGTTGCTATGGGGTAGCTAGGGTGTTTGTGTGGTTGTTTAGGGGTAGCTTGGGTGTTTGGGTGGTTGCTATGGGGTAGCTAGGGTGTTTGGGTGGTTGTTTAGGGGTAGCTAGGGTATTTGGGTGGTTGTTTATGGGTTGTTAGGGTGTTTGTGTGGTTGCTATGGGGTAGCTAGGGTGTTTGGGTGGTTGTTTAGGGGTAGCTAGGGTGTTTGGGTGGTTGTTTATGGGTAGCTAGGGTGTTTGTTTGGTTGTTTGGGGTAGCTAGGGTGTTTGTGTGGTTGATTAGGGGTAGCTAGGGTGTTTGTGTGGTTGTTTAGGGGTAGCTAGGGTATTTGGGTGGTTGTTTAGGGGTAGCGTGGGTGTTTGGGTGGTTGTTTAGGGGTAGCTAGGGTGTTTGTGTGGTTGCTATGGGGTAGCTAGGGTGTTTGTGTGGTTGTTTAGGGGTAGCTTGGGTGTTTGGGTGGTTGTTTAGGGGTAGCTAGGGTGTTTGGGTGGTTGTTTAGGGGTAGCTAGGGTGTTTGTGTGGTTGCTATGGGGTAGCTAGGGTGTTTGTGTGGTTGTTTAGGGGTAGCTTGGGTGTTTGGGTGGTTGTTTAGGGGTAGCTAGGGTGTTTGGGTGGTTGTTATGGGGTAGCTAGGGTGTTTGATGTGGTTACTTAGGGGTGGCTAGGGTGTTTGGGTGGTTGCTATGGGGTAGCTAGGGTGTTTAGGTGGTTGTTTAGGGGTAGCTAGGGTGGTTGTTTAGGGGTAGCTAGGGTGTTTGGGTGGTTGTTATGGGGTAGCTAGGGTGTTTGATGTGGTTGCTTAGGGGTGGCTAGGGTGTTTGGGTGGTTGCTTAGGGGTAGCTAGGATGTTTTGTGGGGTTGTTTAGGGGTTGTTAGGGTGTTCTGGGTAATTTAAAAGGGTTACTAGGGATTTGTGGTTGGTAGGGTGTTCTTATCGGTTGTTATGGGGTAGCGAGGCTGTTTGGTGTGGTTGCTATGGTGTAGCTAGGATGTTTTGGGTGGTTGTTAATGGTTTGCTAGGGTGTTTTGTTTGGTTGCTTAGGGGTTGTTAGAGTGTTCTGAGTAGTTGAAAAGGGGCTACTATGAGGTTACTAGGGCTTTGTGGTTGTTAGGGTGTTCAGAGTGGTTGCTATGGGGTTGCTTGTGTGTTTTGATGTGGTTGCTTAGGGGTTGAGAAGAGGATCCTATGAGGTTACAAGGGCATTGTGGTTGCTATGTGGTTGCTATGTGTTTTCTTCCTATCTGGCATGGAAAGAGTCCCCCATTAAGCGTGTGTGAATTTCTGAACTTTAATACTAATAGTGCTAGAGATTTGATCACCGTGAGATCTAGTACTAGTAATGCTTACCTCAGTGAAAACACGCGCGCGCACACACACACACACACACACACACACACACACACACACACACAGAGAGAGATGCAGATGAGGGGCGAGTGTCTGCCGTGAGTGATGCAGTGAGGTGACAGTCAGGTGATAATTATCTAAATGATCAACTCAGCAAAACACCCAGCACACTGTGACAAACACACACACACACACACACACGCACACACACACGCACACACACACACACACCAGAGGAGCCAGATCTTCATGCTCTCTCTCTCTCTTTCTTTCTCTCTCTTGATCTCAGTCTGTCATGTCTGCCGTGGACATGGATCTCAAGGTTACGCTGTCAAGGTTAAATTGACTTTAGATTAATTAAGTGTCAATTAACAGGGTAATTGTTTTATAATGTGGCCTGCCCCGGAGGCCGAGGTGTGAGTGAGACGGGCCGCTGCTGTCAGACTCGCTTTAGGGCACGACGACAAGTGTGTGTGTGTGTGTGTGTGTGTGTGTGTGTGTGTGTGTGTGTGTGTGTGCGTGCTGTGCGTGTGCGTGTGCGTGTGTGAGAGTGTGCGTGCGTGTGTGTGAGTGTGCGTGTGTGTGTGTGTGAGAGAGAGTGTGTGTGTGTGAGTGAGAGTGTGTGTGTGTGTGTGTGTGTGTGTGTGTGTGTGTGTGTGTGTGTGTGTGTGTGGTGTGAGTGAGAGTGTGTGTGTGTGTGTGTGTGTGTGTGTGTGTGTGTGTGTGTGTGCGCGCACGCTCTAAGATGTCATGATACACAGAAGATCTGTCTCTTTACATTCACTGATGACCATAAGAACACACAGTCTCAAAAAGCTTTACTAGTGACATATATATATATAATATTGGTCACATAATATCTAATTATAAATGATATAAATGTGATATTATATATACATCTATTTATTTTTTATATTTTTAAACTGTAGTAATAGTAAAGTAAATACTAGATATGTTTTGTATATATTTATAGTTTATAGTATTTCTCATATAATTTGTATATTTGTTCATTATAGTATAATAGTAAAATAAAGAGTATTTATATATTGCATATAGTATATTTGTTTGTTTTCATATTTATATTATATTACAATAATTGATCAAATTGTATAATTTTCCAATTTATATTACAGTATCATAATTAGTATCTAAACATAATAGCAGGTGCTAACAGTACCATTCTAACCAGCGTAACCCCGAGCGCTTGGTCATGAACAGTGTTTCGTGTTGACTTTAATGACGATGGCTCGTAACCGTTCTGAACCGAAGCTCTCGGAGCGCTTTTACTGCAGCAGGAGTGAAATAGAGAGACAGACAGTCAGTGAAGAGAGAAAGAAAAGATGATAGAGAGATAAAGACGACAGCTTGATGAAATGCTGATTGGCTTTTGTCTTTAATAGCTGGCCTGGAGGAGACCCGTTCACCGGAGCCCATCTATATTCACTATGCTCTCTCTCTCTCTGTCTCGCTCTCTCTCTCTCTCTCTCTCTCTTCCTCTGTGTCTCTCTCTATCTCTATCTCTCTCTCTCTCTTCCTCTGGCAAGCTCTCTCTCTCTCTCTCTCTCTCTCTCTCTCTCTCTTCCTCTGTGTCTCTCTCTATCTCTCTCTCTCTCTCTCTCTCGCTCAAGCTCTCTCTCTCTCTCTCTCTCTCTCTCTCTCTCTGGCAAGCTCTCTCTCTCTCTGTCTCGCTCTCTCTCTCTCTCTCTCTGTCTCTCTCTCTCTCTGTCTCTCTCTCTCTCTCTCTCTCTCTCTCTCTCTCTCTCTCTCTCTGGCAAGCTCTCTCTCTCTCTCTCTCTCTCTCTCTCTCTCTCTCTCTCTCTCTCTCTCTCTCTCTCTCTCTCTCTCTCTCTCTCTCTCTCTCTCTCTCTCTCTCTCTCTCTCTCTCTCTCTCTCTCTCTCTCTGTTCCTCAGGGCAGGGGTGTAAGTGATGTCGCTTACCTTTTACCAAAATAAAGAAATCCATTTGCTTCCACCCTCTTCATCTCAACACCGTATCTTCTCATTTTGCGTCCCGTCTCATCGCTGCTTCCATTAGCACGAGTGCATTATTGAAATGTCACACACACATTGGAATTGATTTATGTTGAATGACATATTAGCATAATCACGGCTCTGCGTGCAGAAGTTATTTTATATTGCGCAGTCATCACTGGAAAATCACATTTGTGAAACCTACAGTTCCAGTGCTGTCTTCTGATTGGTCAATCCAGTGTCCGGGGTCATGTTGAACACAATGTGAATGTGGCATCATAGAAATCAATCAGAGTCAAGAGTGCCATCCAGAAAGAGAAAAATAGCGTTTACAGGGGTTCAAGCGCTTTAAGGCATTTAAGCACATGAGATAAAAGACGTTGCAAGCCCGTATCCACCTAAATCAATGATTGAAAAAGTGTTTTTGGCAAATCCAGGTAATTTACTATAGAAATATGATGTTTTTGAACGTTTATGACTGTTGTTGCACTAGCTGCATCTGGTCCGATCTCCCTAAAACTGCATGCTTGCTTAGAATCAGTCGCATTTGCTCACCAGATTCGTAACATTTTGAGATTTAGTTTAGGCTTTTGGGTAAATTTGGACAGGCCAGTTTTCTAAATGACCCCATTATAGCTTCCCAAACTGTAAATGTCAACTTCTTTTGGATAATTATTGATCTAGAGAGTAAAGAGAATTGTATTGCAGTGACTTTTTTTCCAGATTGAGCGAAAAACCTAGGACTAGTTCGCAAAATATAAATATATATTTTTTTTACATTTTCATTTATTTAAAAGCGGTTTGATTGACAGTAATGGTTCTAGATGCAAAAATGTTCAGAATAAGGAGGACTATCGTTTGATAGGAATATTGAGTGAAAAACCGAGCAATATACAATCGTTTTCGCCCTTAAAAAATGCTTTATCGCCCCCCCCAAGTGTCTGATTTCTTTCATATTTCTCACAGACCTTTAGGGCCGTGAGTCAAACAGGTCCACCAAGTTTCGTTCCAATCGATCTCCGTTAAAGGGTTAGTTCAACCAAAAATGTAATTACTCACCCTTATGTTGTTCCAAACCTGTAAGATTCCCAGGTCCAGAAACAGTAAAATACTCCATGTGACATCAGGGTTCATTTTACGAAGCTACAGTTACGAGAATTCAGCATCGTTTATGTTGATCACATTCTGGGGTACTCTCGAAAAATGTCGGAAGACAGTAACTCGGGGAGAAGAATTGTTGAATAATGAAGTTATTATTGTTTTCTTTGCACACAAAAAGAAAGTATTCTTGTAGCGTCGTAAAATTACGGTTGAACCAGTTAATTGAACACAAGTTCATTAGCCAATGGCAGCCATGCTTTTTTAGATACACAAATGTCCTTATAGACACTTGTGACCAAGACCGATGTTGATAGAACAAACAGTTGTGTAATTATAGCCATTGTTATGTTTGTTTCCTTGTAAAGCACCACAAAGTGGCCAAGCTCAGATTCAGCTCTTACATACGTGTTCAGATATCTCCGCCAAATTCTGTTCAAAAGTTATAGCCATTTTAGTGAAACCGGCCCTCCTGGTTTTGAACATTTTGCGACGGTGAGTCAAAAGTTAAACTTTTTTTTAATTTGTATTATTGATATTCACTCCCCGGAGAATCTTCCTGCACTGATGTACATTTACATATTTAGCAGACACTTTTATCCAAAGCGACTTACATTGAATTGCATTCCAGGCTATACATTTTCCAGTATCTATGTTCCCTGGGAATTGAACCCACAACATTTTGCACAGTGCTCTATACCACAGAGCCACAGGAACACCTTGATTTGGTTCCGATCGGGCGAAAAACCTAGGACTAGTTTGCAAAAGTAGGTTTTTCAAAACACCCGAAAACAGTTTAGGAGGTATGAGTGATTTCGTACTTTTGGTCGCTGTAGCGCCCCCGTCAGGCCGATTGGGACGAGCCTTGGTGTCGTTGTAGGCGGTGTGAGTACTACCATCCCTCCAAGTGTCAAGTCTCTACGGCTTACGGTTTGGTCTGCGCTCAGTTTTACATGGAGATCGCTGATCCTTGGCCATTCTAGCAATTAGAATAATAGGGTTTCGGTGCTCTGCGCTTGAACCCCTAATGAATGTGGAGAGTAGTTCAGATCATTTTGATTGTAGAATTTGGGATCTTGGCCAATCTGAGCACAGTTTGAGACATTACAAAGACCTCTTACCTATTACTAACCATTACAGCTCTGATATTACAGTGATAGCATGTGCTTTTTCTTTTCTGCAGGCTGTTATCATCCAACTATCATAACTGTACGTGTCCGTCTGATCAGGTGACATGGAATCTGTAGATTTATTTCATGTGTTTGTTCCTCTGCTGTCAGTAAGATGGAAGCGCGTCTGTCTGTTTGCACAGATTGCGTATGGATCGTGCTTCTGAAGCTGCGAGTAAAGCACATAATGCTTTTAAACACGAATCTATTTTAATTAAAGCTGAAATCAAGCCTCTTGTAATGAGTTTAGAGCAGAAACATTGGCCCTTGACTGTTGTGCTAATTGATATCGGGCCCTTTAGTAGCTCGGCCGTCTCCTGCCTTTATACCGTTAATTATAACGCTGTTTTCTGATCACAGCGATGAAACGATTGTTGTTGAGAGACTGCTGACACCATGATGTGACGCACAGCCGGCATGCTCTCATTAGGTGGGTAACATTATCATATTTGAGCACAAAATCAAAATTAACATTGTTTTGCATGAAGAAAATGAATGATTTGAGGCAGAAGAGCATGAATCTAGTAACATCACAGGTGCAAATGCATAACTGTACTGCAACGCATATGAATCAGGAATTACTGTATTACAGTAATACAGTGAAGGCAGAGTAATCCACTTTGAGTTAAAGCATCTGTCAAAGGTGGTTTACACTGTGACATTACAGTATTTCATGTCAATTAACAATATTGTCAAGTTGTCTTTACTGTAATGCATATAAATCACATTCAATAATTATTGTAGGACATTTATGTATAATGTTTTCCTTTAATGCAACGATAAAAGTGTTTGCAAATGCATAAGTGTAAATGTGATGCTTAAGGTGGTTTGCATTGTGACATTATGTTCATGGCAATTGAGAACATTTTCACAAGATTTTATTATTGTAATGCATATAGATATAATTCAGGAATTATTGCGTTACAGACATACATGTTTACCTTGAATGCACTGCAAGTTTCTTTGGGTTTAAGCATCTACCAAATGGATATAATGTTATGCGTAAAGTGGTTTGCATTGCAGTTAAGTTATAGTATTATTATGGAAATTATGATCATATTCATACGTTTTTCTTATTGAAATGCATAGACATCTGTTTCAGGAATGATTGCATCACAGAAATGGCAAGTAAATCTATAATATGACATTAAAAGCAACAAAAAAGTCGCTTTGCACTTCAAATGCATTGCTTAAAGTAGTTTGCATTGTGATTGTTACGTTTAATGGCATTTGAGAATATTTTCTCACGTTGTCATTAATGTAATCCTTAAAATCCATAATTAAGGAATTTACTGTATTTTAGAAATACAGCACATCTTATAAAACGTGTACCTTAAATGTAGCACATTGGGTAAGAGTCTAGAAATGCATAAATATGTAATATTTTTAAAGGTGGTTTTCGATGTGACAAATTTAAAATGAAAATAAGAGCATTTTACGGTAATGCAATCATTTTAATTCACAAATTAGATAAATACAGCAAATTGTCTATAACATGTACCTTGAATGCAATGCAAGTCATTTTGGATATAAGCATCTGCCAAATGCATAAATGTAATGCTTAAGGTGTTTTGCAACGGGATGTTATTTTCATAGCAATTAAGAAAAGTAGTAATTACTGGACTGCATACAGATCTCACTGAGGAATGACTCCATTACGGAACATTTCCTAAACTGTGTAGCCCTTAAAAAATGCTGCCAAATGCATGAAATGTCAGTGCAAATTACCACAAGAACAACAGATGCATTATGGTAATTGTTTTTCAGATAAAATGTGTTTAATAGTCATAAAAAAGGATAACTCATAATGGATAGTAGTTAATTGGTTTGGTTTTCTATGCACTGTTTATATATTTCATTCTGTTGATTTTGAGGAGATATTCAGCCGTGTGTTTGTTGTTTTCTGAATGCCAGCTGAACAGACACGGACCCCGTCACATCCTCGCCTTCCCGTTTCTCCCTCTTCTCTCATTTAGCATGAAGTTGTTTTCCAGCGTAGCGCGGCAGATGGTTCGGACACACGCTGCTGCGTTAGCCTGAAGTGTGTGTGTGTGTGTGTGTGAGGTGTGTGTGTGTGTGTGTGTGTTTGAGCGTGTGTGTGAGCGTGTGTGTATGCCTGTACGCATGCGCGTGTGTGTGAGCATGTGTGTGTAAGCGCGTGTGTGTAAGTGCGTGTGTGTGTGTGTGTGTGTGTGTGTGTGTGTGTGTGTGTGTGTGTGTGTGTGTGTGTGCTCTGTATCTGTGTGTGTGTGTGTGTGTGTGTGTGTGTGTGAGCGTGTTTGTGTGAGCGTGTGTGTGTGTGTGTGTGTGTGTGTGTGTGTGTGTGTGTGTGTGAGCATGTGTGTGTATCTGTGCGTGTGTGTGTGTGTGTGTGTAAGTGTGTGATATTTTCAGCTCGGTATCCTCCTGCACGGCTCCTCTCTGAATTGGTAACTTCTGTTCTGTTTTCTCTCTAAATGTGTCTCGGCCGACCCGTCCGGATCAATCTGCTTCTGCACAGTCGCCCGTCCAAAGCCCCATTACGTTAACTAGCTGTGGCTACTCTCCCGGTGATCTTTCACCTTTACTGCTCCGCATTGATCCCGGCCTCAGTGAGAATAATGTCACCCATCCGCTCTTATCTCCTGCCGAGCACCAAACGGCCCGATAGAGGAGGAAAGTGACGCGTTTGCAGAATTTCTCGGCCGATATTAAAAGACTGTCGATAAGTAAGCAGTTCTCTTACCTGTAGGGGAAACTGGGGCGACGTTGTCCGGTATCATCTTCACCTATAATGCATCAGGGTGTCAGGTGCGGGGTGTGAATGAAATGTTTGTGAGATGCATGGAAGAAATTAGTTAATTTTCTTTTTTGAAGATGTTTCGCAGAATGTTCACGCTGCTCTTTTCCATACAGTGAAGGTGAGCAGCTCATTGGTTCTTGAACGTCACATGATCGAATTGAAAATGATGTTTGTGAGCTCACACAAATAAGAAGAAAGAACCTGGTTTGGAAAAACATGCATGTGAGTAAATGATCTGATTATTTCTTTAATTAAAGCTGCAGTGACACAAACAGATCGTGTCGCTGATTTATAACTGATTATAGTGACTGTGAATTATGGATATTAACAGTACACTAAAAATAAGTACTCTAAATAAAATTTGCTTAAATCAAATAGATAAAAAATTAACTTATTTTATTTCAGTTAGTTACCAAGGCAACATTTCTCATTTTCATTTAGTTTGAGTTGACGTGCTAAAATAACTGAAATGTAAACATAAAAAAAAAAAAAAATTGTTATATATTGTTTTGATATAAATTAAATATAAATGTAATAATATATACAAATAAAATGTAATTCAAAATGTGCAAAAAACACCATATTAAACAAACAAGACAAAATATAAAAATGTAATTAAATTCAATTTTTTTATAATAACACAACAAAGTTACTGAAACTAAAATGAGAACAAAAAGTATAAAATATAAAATCAAATTCTAAATATTAACATGAAAGTGCAATGATATTATAATTTTAACTAAACTTAAAAAGAAAACAGAAAATATTAATATAAAATACTAAAACAAATGTATAAATAATATTAACAAAAACAGAATAAAATAACTAAAATTTCAAAATAAAAATGGAAACTACTTTTAAAATATTGACAAAAACATTCAAAATTACTACAACTTTAAATAAAACTTAAATGAAAACAAAACATATACAAATAAAATCTAATTCGAAATATTAATTATGTCATATATTTTTTTATATAAAATGTGAAACTGATTGTATCGTGTGTTTTGTATCCTGCTTCCACTCGTGTCTTTCTGGAAATGAAATCATAACCAATAAAGAGTCTCAGTGAGTGATATTCTGCTGCTTGAAGTCGGTAAACATCTGTATTCTGCTCATAATTGTGATTTGTGAGTGCTTTTTCAAATCGTCCTCATGGGTGGCGTGTGTTCATTCTGCACGCCTGCACACTTCAGCTTGTTTGTCTGCCGCAAACATTAAATAAATGTTAAATATAGATTTATTCACCCTCGCCTTCAAATGTAGAACATGCCAGAAGCTCAAAATCATCTCCTGTGACACATTTTATAATGAATGCGTGCGTGCGTGCGTGTGTGCATGCATCTGTGCGTCTGTGTGTGTGTGTGTGTGTGCATGCATTTTTAATTTACTAGAAAATATCTGAGTTACTTTCTTCCCATTTATTGACTGAGTGCGCCGTGTGAACATGATCTTACTGTAGATCTAATCTAGACTAAATATGAATGTGTATTAATTCATCTCACTCACAAAAAACAGATTCAGTATTCATCAAAATGAATTAAAACAGTGAAATACAAACTCAGAATATGACACAAACCTGCAATAATTAAACATGTTAAACAACACAAATATATCTAATCTCATTTTATTAACCGATGTGTTTGCTGCTGATCTTTGATGATCAGTTCAATCATACTAATAATAAACATGACTTTAGATAAACTAATATTGTGTTTTATTGCTGAAGAGTGTTGAACTAATCCTGTGTTCTTCTGTACAGACGTGATTTACTCGTCCTTCAGTCTGAGGTTTATTCATCACACTTTTTGGTGTGAAAGACTTTTATATTTGCTATAAATATAACTTATTGTATTAAAAACAAACAATCAAGCCCTGCTCATATTTAAAAAGTAACGCAAAAGTAACGTAACGCATTACTTTCCATAAAAAGTAACTAAGTAATGTAATAAGTTACTTTTTTAGAGTGTAGTGCAATATTGTAACGCATTACTTTTAAAAGTATCTTTCCCCGACACTGGTCATAAGGGTCCATTTTATTAAATAAATAAGCTTTCCATTCATGTATGGTTTGTTATGATCGGACAATTTTTGTAAATCTGGAATCTGAGGGTGCAAAAAAAATCGAAATGTTGAGAAAATCATCTTTAAAGTTGTTCAAATTAAGTTCTTAGCAATGCATATTAATAATCAATAATTAAGTTTTAATATATTTATGGCAGGAAATTTACTAAATATCTTCATGGAACATGATCTTAATATCCTAATGATTTTTGTCATAAAAGAAACATTAATAATTTTGACTCATACAATGTATTGTTGTCTATTGCTGCAAATATAGCTGTGCTGCTTATGACTGCGTCTGTGCTCCAGGGTTGTTTAAGAGCAGTTTAAGGAATAGTTTAGTCAGAAATGATAATTCTGTCGTGACATTTAAACTAGTATGACTTTCTTTCTTCTGTAAAACACACACACAAATATTTTGAAGAACAATGGCAACCAAACAACACATTATTTAAATGCTCTAATGATCTACAAACCAAAGAAAGGAAGGACGATGTTTAATATACATGAGGAGCGTGACTTTGATCCAATCAGGTGTCAGGTGGGCGGAGCTATTTTTCATGTTTTGGACAGAAACTCATATCTTTGGTTATAACACGGTGTAGAAGTGTTTATATGTCAGATATATTTGTGTAAAATATTCAATCATATCTGAAAGAGCTCGAAACACTGCAAAAGTAATGCTTTTCTGTCTTGTTTTCCAGTGCAAATATCATAATTTTCTTAAATCAAAATACTTCAGATGCATAATGACATACATATTTCAGAAAACAAGACTTCTTGTCATATCAAAATTTAGTTTATGATTAAAAGAAGAACTAATAACTGCCAATGGAGTCAGAAAAATCTACTTGTTTTCCTTTTTAATTAAGCTGATTTTTTTCATCAGCATCTTATTTTGATGAGTTTTTTTAAATCAAGTGTGACTGAATCAAAATGAAGCGAGTTTATGATTAAAACAAGTGAGCTAGAAAAAATCTTAATACACATTGGCAGATATTTCTTCTCGTTTTAAGCATAAACTCACTTTATTTTCACGTAAACACTTCTTATCTTCCAAGTCCAGTATCATAAATGTATCTTGATTTGAGAGTGTAGATATTATTATTAAAAACGAGACAGGAATATGTGAAGAAGATGAGTTTTTGAGCGCAGTGCTGTAGTACAGAGCGTTATAATGGCTCTGAGTTTGATTGTATTTCATCCGCTGCTATTGTTAAAGGCTCTGATCTGGAGACACGTGAGGATGAAGATGAAGATGTATGTACTGGGGGTCTGAGATCAGAGTCACTCGCTCTTTATGCGCGGGGTCAGGAGGGGAGATAGATTACGGAAGAGGAAAATGAATTAGGGATGACGGTGTGGCAGCGCTGAGGAATTGGACTGTCAGGACGAGCGTTCGCAAGGGTCCGATAATGAAAGAAGATGAACGCTGCTGGGTGCTGCATCTGTGATGTGTGAAGCTGTGCTGTGGTGTGGCGGGTGCATTGTGATGTGTGCGTGTGTGCTGTGTGGTGTGTGTGTGTGTGTGTGTGTGTGTGTGCAGTGTGCTGGGGTGGGCGGGTGCGATCCGTGTGTGTGTGAGTGCAGGTGTGTGTGGTGGTGGTGTGTGTGTGTGTGTGATGTTGAGTGCAGGTGTGTGCGAGTGTGTGTGGTGATCTGTGATGTTGGTGTGCTGTGGTGGTGTGTGTGTTTGAAACACTGTTTACTGTACATCTGTGCGTTTAGAAAG
>CM049830.1:772605-782605 GCA_027422435.1 Schizopygopsis pylzovi | reverse complement strand
ATTATGAGGGTGAAACATGCATTATGAGGGTGATTATGAGGGTGAAACATGCATTATGAGGGTGAAACATGCATTATGAGGGTGATTATGAGGGTGAAACATGCATTATGAGGGTGATTATGAGGTGTGAAACATGCATTATGAGGGTGAAACATGCATATGAGGTGATTATGAGGGTGAAACATGCATTATGAGGGTGATTATGAGGGTGAAACATGCATTATGAGGGGATTATGAGGGTGAAACATGCATTATGAGGGTGATTATGAGGTGAGGGTGAAACATGCATTATGAGGGAAACATGATTATGAGGGTGAAACATGCATTATGAGGGTGAAATGATTATGAGGGGTGAAACATGCATTATGAGGGTTGAAACATGCATTATGAGTGACATGCATTATGAGGGAGATTATGAGGTGTGAAACATGCATTATGAGGGTGAAACATGCATTATGAGGGTGATTATGAGGGTGAAACATGCATTATGAGGATGAAACATGCATTATGAGGGTGATTATGAGGGTGAAACATGCATTATGAGGATGAAACATGCATTATGAGGGTGATTATGAGGGTGAAACATGCATTATGAGGTGAAATGATTATGAGGGTGATTATGAGGGTGAAACATGCATTATGAGGGTGAAACGCATTATGAGGTGTATGAGGTGACATGCATTATGAGGGTGAAACATGCATTATGAGGGTGAATGAGGGTGAAACATGTATTATGAGGGTGATTATGAGGGTGAAACATGCATTATGAGGGTGAAACATGCATTATGAGGGTGATTATGAGGGTGAAACATGCATTATGAGGGATGAAACATGCATTATGAGGTGATTATGAGGGTGAAACATGCATTATGAGGGTGAAACATGCATTATGAGGGTGATTATGAGGGTGAAACATGCATTATGAGGGTGAAACATGCATTATGAGGGTGATTATGAGGGTGAAACATGCATTATGAGGGTGATTATGAGGGTGAAACATGCATTATGAGGGTGATTATGAGGGTGAAACATGCATTATGAGGGTGAAACATGCATTATGAGGGTGATTATGAGGGTGAAAATCATTATGAGTTGGTGAAACATGCATTATGAGGTGTGAAACATGCATTATGAGGTGATTATGATTGTGAAACATGCATTATGAGGGTGAATCATGTATTATGAGGGTGATTATTAGGGTGAAACATGCATTATGAGGGTGAAACATGCATTATGAGTGAGTGAAACATGCTATTATGAGGGTGAAACTGAATGCATTATGAGGGTGAAACATGCATTATGAGGGTGATTATGAGGGTTGAAACATGCATTATGAGGGATGAAACATGCCATTTTGAGGGTGATTATGAGGTGTGGAAACATGCATTATGAGGGTGATTATGAGGGATGAAACATGCATTATGAGGGTGATTATGAGGGTGAAAACATGCATTATGAGGATTGAGGTGAAACATGCATTATGAGGGTGATTTATGAGGGTGAAACATGCATTATGAGGGTGATTATGAGGGTGAAACATGCATTATGAGGGTGATTATGAGGGTGAAACATGCATTATGAGGGTGAAACATGCATTATGAGGGTGATTATGAGGGTGAAACATGCATTATGAGGGTGATTATGAGGGTGAAACATGCATTATGAGGGTGATTATGAGGGTGAAACATGCATTATGATGGGGTGAAACATGCATTATGAGGGTGATTATGAGGGAAGTGGTGAAACATGCATTATGAGGTGTTGGTGAAACATGCATTATGAGGGTGATTATTGAGGTGTTGAGAAACATGCATTATGAGGGTGATTATGAGGGTGTGAAACATGCATTATAGGTGAGGGTGAAACATGCATTATGAGGGTGAAACATTCATTAATGTAGGGTGAAATGCATTATGAGGGTGAAACATGCATTATGAGGGTGATTATGAGGGTGAAACATGCATTTATGAGGGTGAAAATGCATTATGAGGATTATGAGGGTGAAACATGCATTATGAGGGTGATTATGAGGGTGAAACATGCATTATGAGGATGATTATGAGGGTGAAACATGCATTATGAGGGTGAAATATGCATTATGAGGATGAAACATGCATTAATTTATGAGGTTGATTATGAGGGTGAAACATGCATTATGAGGGTGATTATGAGGGTGAAACATGCATTATGAGGGTGAAACATGCAATTATGAGTGGTGAAATATTATGAGGGTGAAACATGCTATGAGGTGATATGAGGGTGAAACATGCATTATGAGGTTGAGGTGAAACATGCATTATGAGGGTGATTATGAGGGTGAAACATGCTTGGTATTATGAGGGTGAAACATGCATTATGAGGGTGATTATGAGGGTGAAACATGCATTATGAGGGTGTATGAGGGTGAAACATGCATTATGAGGGGTTGAGTAATATGAGGGTGAAACATGCATTATGAGGGTGAAACATGTATTATGAGGGTGATTATGAGGGTGAAACATGCATTATGAGGTGTATGAGGTAAACATGCATTACGAGGGTGAATATATTAGAGTGGTGAGACATGCATTATGAGGTGTGATTAGGAGGGTGAAACATGCATTACGAGGGTGATTATGAGGGTGAGACATGCATTATGAGGGGAATGATTAGGGTAGGGTGAAACATGATCATTATGAGGGGTGAAACATGCATTATGAGGGTGAATTATGAGGTGGGTGAAACATGCATTATGAGGGTGAAACATGCCTTTTGAGGGTGATTATGAGGGTGAAACATGCATTATGAGGGTGATTATGAGGGTGAAACATGCATTATGAGGGTGATTATGAGGGTGAAACATGCATTATGAGGGTGAAACATGCATTATGAGGGTGATTATGAGGGTGAAACATGCATTATGAGGGTGAAATTATGAGGGTTGAAACATGCATTATGAGTTTGGTGAAATTGAGGGTATATGAGGGTGAAACATGCATTATGAGGGTGATTATGAGGGAATTGGGTAAGACATGCTATTATGAGGGTGAAACATGCATTATGAGGGTGATTATGAGGGTGAAACATGCATTATGAGGGTGAAACATGCATTATGAGGGTGATTATGAGGGTGAAACATGCATTATGAGGGTGATTATGAGGGTGAAACATGCATTATGAGGGTGAAACATGCATTATGAGGGTGAAACATTCATTATGAGGGTGATTATGAGGGTGAAACATGCATTATGAGGGTGATTATGAGGATGAAACATGCATTATGAGGGTGATTATGAGGGTGAAACATGCATTATGAGGGTGATTATGAGGGTGAAACATGCATTATGAGGGTGAAACATGCATTATGAGGGTGAAACATGCATTATGAGGGTGATTATGAGGGTGAAACATGCATTATGAGGATGATTATGAGGGTGAAACATGCATTATGAGGGTGAAATATGCATTATGAGGATGAAACATGCATTAATTTATGAGGTTGATTATGAGGGTGAAACATGCATTATGAGGGTGATTATGAGGGTGAAACATGCATTATGAGGGTGAAACATGCATTATGATGGTGATTATGAGGGTGAAACATGCATTATGAGGGTGAAACATGCATTATGAGGGTGAAACATGCATTATGAGGGTGATTAATGAGGGTGAAAACTATGGCATTATGAGGGTGAAACATGCATTATGAGGGTGATTATGAGGGTGAAACATGCATTATGAGGGTGAAACATGCATTATGAGGTAGGATGATTATGAGGGTGAAACATGCATTATGAGGTGGTGAAACATGTATTATGAGGGTGATTATGAGGGTGAAACATGCACTATGAGGGTGAAACATGTATTATGAGGGTGAAACATGCATTATGAGGGTGAAACATGCATTATGAGGTGAAACATACATTATGAGGGTGATTATGAGGGTGAAACATGCATTATGAGGGTGATTATCGAGGGTGAAACATGCATTATGAGGTGTGAAACATGCATTCATGAGAGGTGATTATGAGTGTGAAACATGCATTATGAGGGTGATTATGAGGGTGAAACATGCATTATGAGTGTGAAACATGCATTATGAGGGTGATTATGAGTGGTGAAAACATGCATTATGAGGGTGATTAATGAGGGTGAAACATGCTATTATGAGGGTGATTATGAGGATGAAACATGCATTATGAGGGTGATTATGAGGGTGAAACATGCATTATGAGGGTGAAACATGTATTATGAGGGTGAAACATGCATTATGAGGGTGATTATGAGGGTGAAACATGCATTATGATGGGATGAAACATGTATGGTATGAAAGAGGTTGAAACATGCATTATGAGGGTGAAACATGCATTATGAGGTGAAACATACATTATGAGGGTGATTATGAGGGTGAAACATGCATTATGAGGGTGATTATGAGGGTGAAACATGCATTATGAGGGTGATTATGAGGGTGAAACATGCATTATGAGGGTGATTATGAGGATGAAACATGCATTATGAGGGTGATTATGAGGGTGAAACATGCATTATGAGTGGTTGAAACATGTATTATGAGGTGTGAAACATGCTTATTTATGAGGGTGATTATGAGGGTGAAACATGCATTATGAGGGTGAAACATGTATTATGAGGGTGAAACATGCATTATGAGGGTGAAACATGCATTATGAGGTGAAACATACATTATGAGGGTGATTATGAGGGTGAAACATGCATTATGAGGGTGATTATGAGGGTGAAACATGCATTATGAGGGTGAAACATGTATTATGAGGGTGAAACATGCATTATGAGGGTGAAACATGCATTATGAGGTGAAACATACATTATGAGGGTGATTATGAGGGTGAAACATGCATTATGAGGGTGATTATGAGGGTGAAACATGCATTATGAGGGTGATTATGAGAGTGAAACATGCATTATGAGGGTGATTATGAGGGTGAAACACATCTCATTGAGATTAAATTGAATCTTTTAAACATGTTTCAGCATTTCTCCCTCGCGTGACCAAACTCTCAGGCGTCCGATCGGTTGCACGAGGCTCTTCCCAAGCAGACGCTCGTGCTCATAATTATGACTGGAATATAAGACAGAGATCAGTGCAAAGAAACATCGACCAGATCTGCATCTCCTTCAGAGACTCTCTTCCATTCATGGGCCTTTATCACTGATGCACTTGCAAAAAAAAATCAATTTCTGGAGTTGTTCCACGGCACTGATGCGTTTTACAGCTCGTCCTCTTTATTTTCACTCAGACAGGTGTGTTTTGAGGTTTGAGTAATCTCGTCTCACGGAGGACAATAGCAGCCATTAGTGTGTGTGTGAGAGTGTGTGTGTGTGTGTGTGTGTGTGTGTGTGCTTTCAAACTGTAGAAGGTCAAGCTGCTCGTATCGTACAGTAGTGCGGGAACCCCCAATTTAATGCTTATATGCAAAATAATAAAGTTTAGCAACAAAAAAATTAATAAAAACATTTTACATTTTCTTTAATTTTTTTTATTTATTAATTTTTTTATTTTAGAAAAATTATTTTTCTTTGCAAAAGAAAAATAATCTTAAAAAAAGTAAAAAGTAAAAGTATCTTAATTTTTGTAATTCTTTATTTCAGTTTTCAAAACTTAATTTAATGAATATTATTTTTTTATCTCAATACTTTATTTTTTTCAATCTTTTTTTTTTTTTGCAAAACTATTTTTTACTCAACTTTATTTTCTTTTTCAAAACTTTTTTTTTTGCATATATATATATATGTGACTTTAAATTGACTCTATACTCGTTATGTGAAATATTTGTGAGATTTGCTATTTACAAAATTTTTTTGAATTTCACAAATAAATAAATAGTTTAACCTGTATTTCAGGTATACTGAAAAAAATTATACTAAAGTTTTTTAAGGTAAAAAAATAATTTTAGCTACATTTAAATAAAAAAAACATGTTGAAAGTTAGTCAACTATATCGATCGTAACCACTTACCTTAAATAGATTTTTAGTAAATCAAATTAATAATTATTTTCAGTGTCTGGGTCATTAACGCTGGAGCGTTAAAGTTTACATATTTT
Source organism: Schizopygopsis pylzovi (assembly GCA_027422435.1). NCBI lineage: Eukaryota > Metazoa > Chordata > Actinopteri > Cypriniformes > Cyprinidae > Schizopygopsis > Schizopygopsis pylzovi. The sequence goes on along the minus strand of CM049830.1, from coordinate 776,542 downwards.
AAATGTTGTCCCTTGCAAAGTCATAATAATCAACATTACTGTTTTTTAATAATATGTATTTATTTTTAATTGACCCTCATTGACTTCAATGCAATTCCCTAAATATCACATTATTAAAAACAAGAAGGAATAAGGCATGAACAGAAACATTTTAATATCAGTATTTGTCTCTCAGTGCAACAAATAATATCAAAAAGTATGATTTTTTATAAATGTGTTTAACCACATTTTTAACCCCTTTACTGCTATATTACAGTATTTCAGTAATCATCATAAATAAAATATCATTGTAAAGCATAAAACCTCCAAATTTATCCCGTGAAAACCATTTTGAAATCAAACACTGCGTTAACATGGAAATTGTACTTTAAAATATTGTTATAACTTTTTATAATCTTGACAAAATACATATCATTGGATAGGTCTGAGTCTCAAGATTCCATATTTTGTGATATAAGTAATATTGAGAGAAAAAATTATACATTTATGAAAATAAAAAAAATCAATGAATCAGAGTTTGAATGGTTTTTGTATAACACCTGAACAAAATTGCATAGAAACCTTAATTTTTTTTTATCAACTTCAAATTTGGAACAACTTATTTAGACATTTGATGGCCCCAAGTTAGAAAAATAATAGTATGTGATGTTAAATAGTATTTCATATACTTTGAAATAGAAATATAGCTCACTTTTAAGTCTTTTTCAGCTCTGAAAATGAGAAAAAGCTAATTTTTTCCTCTTTCCAGTGTAGTACAATAACAAAATAGCAACATATATCTAATAAATATATTTAATTTGGGTTTCTACAGTTGCCTTAAAACCAAAAAATATGGGTCAAATTGACTTGAACATCAAAATGATCAGAAAATGATTTGTGTGCCGTTCAAAACACATCAGTGCATCGTGACTTTGCAAAAAATATTGCCCCATAATCATAAAAATCACAGAATATCAAGAAAAACATGACAGATTAACTGGTATTTCATAATACAAGGGTCACAGCTGTTAATTTAGATGTTATCATTTAGCTTACCATTTAATTTCAGTGTAATATGTAATTATTACAAATACATTTAAATGCATATCATACAGGTTTCTGCTGAATATGACATAAAAGTATGTTTTAGTTTACTATGAATGCTTGTCACTACGTTTGTCAGAACACTTTAACCATATTTCAGAAGTTGCATGCACTTAAGTCTTATTTAAGTGGGTCAGAGATATCTGCATTTAATATCGTTTTAAACAATAATAGTTAGTGCCCATATGGCAAAAACATGATATGTGTATAGATTTAAATAGATTTAAAAATATAAAATGGGAAAAAATGTATTTGTAAAAATGTATAGAGTATTAACTCTATCTCAAAATACATTTATGTAAATATATTTTCTGCCAATGCATATTTTTTGCAATTTATTGTGTATTTATATAAATATATATATATTCATACATATGTGACTCTGGACCATAAAACCAGTCTTAAGTGTCAGTTTTTTTTATCTCATATTTTTAAATATTTGAGAATCTGAGGATGCAAAAAAAAATCAAACTATTGAGAAAATAATTTTTAAAGTTGTTCAAATGAAGTTCTTCGCAATGCATATTAATAATCAATAATTAAGTTTACAGTAGGAAATGTACTAAATATCTTCATGGAACATGATCTTAATATCCTAATGACTTTTGTCATAAAATATATTTTTTTAATTTTGACTCATACAATGTATTGTTGGCTATTTCTATAAATATAGCTGTGCTGCTTATGACTGCGTCTGTGCTCCAGAGCAGGAGCGTAGCCAGAAAGGAGACTCTGGGTGTGCATCAGAAAAACTGGGTGTGCCACATTTATTGTCAGATTAATGCGCAAAAAAAAACAAAAAAACAAGCATGCTTATTGGGTATTAATATGTTAGTTTAACCATTTCATTTTTGTGTAGGCTACATGTGTCTGTTAACCTATTCTCTGTTTTGGATGTCTTTGAAAATCACTATTTTATATCTGCAACAAAGTGATGTGTGTGTGTGTGTGTGTGTGTGTGTGTGTGTGTGTGTTAGCATGCGTGCTGTATATTTAGTATTATTAAACCTTTCATTTCTGCGTATGTCTGTGTGTCTGTGTTTGTATGCTTACTGTTTATTAAGCATTTTTAAACCTTTCATTTCTGCGTGTGTGTGTGTGTGTGTGTGTATGTGACAGAGAGAGAGACAGTTTTAATGAATTCTCCATTGTGAATGTGTTCAATTGTCAGCCCTGCATTTCACATTGGCCTACCAGGGGTCTCCAACCCTGCTCCTGGAGAGCTACCGTCCTACAGATTTCAGCTCCAACCCCAATCAAACACAGCTGAACCAGCTAATCACAGTCTTCAAGGCTACTTGTTAATTTCAGACAGGTGTGTTGGAGCAGGGTTGGAACTGAAATCTGCAGGATGGTAGCTCTCCAGGAGCAGGGTTGGAGATCCCTGATATAAACTCTTAAAAAGAGAAGACTTGCAAAGAGTATTGTCACCTGTCATTTATTTCAAATATCTATATCTGCAACAAAATATGTGTGCATGTATATGAGAGTGTCTGTGTGTGTATCTGTGTAAGCAAGCTTAATGATTATTAATATGATAGTTTAACCATTTAATTTCTATTTATGTGTGTGTGTGTTTCTGTGAGCCTATTGTCCATTTTCGATGAGTTTCACTGTCAGCCATGTTGGCCTAGACCCTAAAAGCATACCACCTTAGGCCTTAAAATTCTTGAACCCTGGTTATCGCTGCTTGCAGCTATATTTTTGTTGTTGTTGTGTTTTTCCATTTTTCTCGCTCAAGAGGGTCACCGACAATCACATACAGTATAACAGCTCTTTAACTGCGCTCTAGTCAAACGCACTCACTGTAGCCTAATCATTAACTACACACATCATAAACCCCTTTTAGGCAAGTACAATTTAAGTCACATATTTGAATAAGACTAAACTCCTATTTAACCTGATGATCACAGGTTTAATAAAAATACATTTTAAGTCTAATTATAACACCGCATTTCCACGGTTATTCAAACAACGAACAAATTATACAGTGAGCAAAGCACATTTACTTTATCAAAGAATAATCATTGATTCAGTGACTAGGCTATGTAAAAATATATTATGTAAAAACAGCTGTAGCTGCTCTACTAAATAAAAACAAAATGCTTTTAAATAATCCCTCCTTTTTTAAATCATTAACATTTTGCACATCCTGCAAAAGTTGACTTAAACTGTAGCCTACATGGGCCTACATAATGTTCCTTTGAAATTACTTTTGGTGGAATAAACAATCTTGGATAGATGTCTTGCAAGACACATTAGAGAAAGCAGTAAAATATTTTGTATACATTACATTCAGGATCGCCAACAACAGAGCAGAGTACATTTAATGGTGCCTGTTAGCTGCTCAAAGGGCGAGATGGCGTGGTCTGGCCTTGAATGCCTCAATTATGTTATTATTATTTATTTATTTTTGAAAATAATTAAAAAATTTAATTAAATTTTAAATTAACAAATATTGTAAGCACTGCTTAAATCTGTAAATTGTGAGGTCCCGGAACAAAGCGGGGTAATGAATCCGTCCGGCAAGTTTTTTTATATTATTATTGAACTTTCAAAAATACAAAATTCAACAGCCAGTTCATATATATATATATATATATGCTTTTATTTATGTAGGCTACACAGAGAAACAATACATAGAGAAACAAGATGCGCTTTTTGCCGTCTCGTGCAGTCTCCGTGAAATGGAGCGTCACAGCAATGAACCGGCTACTTTATTAAACGAACGAACGAACCAAAAAATACAAATCTTTAATTACACGTAGTCGGAATGAAAAGGTGCATTTCTTTATTAAAGTCAGCGTCGCATTCTGCAACTTTATCTTTTCAGCCGACACTGACTGAGAAGAAA
>CM049830.1:757605-767605 GCA_027422435.1 Schizopygopsis pylzovi | reverse complement strand
TAACTGTTACTTTCCATTTCTTAGTAATTATTTATGAAATGTACCAGCAATTTTTTTCCTGCACCAAAGTATTTTCTGTTCTTTAATTAATGCATTTATTTATTTATTTATTTTCTTTACAAACATGATAATTATTTTCTGTTGAATGTTCTTCTGACCGTCTTTTATATTCCTCAGAAGAAAGTGTGTTGTGTGAGTTTGGGATTGGAACGACATGATTATGAATATTAATATTAAAATATTAATTCAAGCCGGGACACAAAACGACTGGCGCTTAACGAGAGAACTAGTCCAAATATTCATAAATAGAGTATGAAACAACTATAGATGTATGTGCAATAAATTACATTAGCTTGTGTAAACACGTCTCTTTGGCTTTGAATGAGAAATATTATTACTGTACTAATCAATATGCACAAATCATCTGCTTTCATTTACTTTTAACGTGTAGTCATTTAGCATGCTTTTATCCAAATGAGAAACACAAGAAGCGATTTATATCAAGGAAGCGTTAACACAAGAAACGGTAGCATCATCTCGAATAGAGCGAGCGAGACCAGAAACACATCAGAAACAGTGAACGCATAGAAATGAGAAATTATTGTTCATGTATTAAAGAGTGAGCGAGGCGCTGTTTCTGTACCGTCTTTCAGTTCAGCAGATATCTACTGTACCTAGAAACCACTCACAAACCCTTAGCAACCCCTCAGAAAACACTAGCAACACCATAGCAACCACTCAAGAAATCATAACAAACTCATGGCCTTAGTAACCTCATAGCAACCACCCAAAACAACCTAGCAACCTGTAGCAACCACTCGGAAAACACTAGCAACCCCATAGCAACCACTCAAGAAATCATAACAAACTCATGGCCTTAGTAACCTCATAGCAACCACTCAGAACACACCAGCAAACCCTTAGTAACCAAACAAAACTCCATAGCAACACCTTACCAATCTCATATACTTGGTAACCTCATACCAACCACACAGAACACCCTAGCAACCCCCAAAAAGTTCATAGCAACCACTAACAACACCCTAGCAATCTGTAGCAACCACTCACAAATACTTAGCAACCCCTCGGAAAACACTAGCAACCCCATAGCAACCACTCAAATAACTTTACCAAACTCATGGCCTTAGTAACCTCATAGCAACCACTCAGAACACCCTAGCAACTACAAAACACCCTAGAAATCTGTAGCAATCACTCAGAAAACACTAGCAACCCCATAGCAACCACTTAGAAATCCTACCAAACTAATGGGCTTAGTAACCTCATAGGAACACCCACACAATTCTGTTTTTCTTTTTTTGTACATCTTATTGTTTTTTGCACATCTTGTTGTTTTTTGCACATCTTTTTTGCACATCTTATTGTCTTTTGCACATCTTATTGTTTTTTGCACATCTTATTGTTTTGCACTTTTTTTTATTTCATTGCACATTTTACTCTTATTTCTCCTTTTCTTACCATATGTATGCCCTTGTGTTATGTTACTTTATATAATTTGTATTCTTATTATTTTGCACTGTCCACTGAGCGGACCTGATTCGATTACATTTCACTTCTAATTATACCCTGTATAACTATTATGTGACAAATAAAGAAACCTTGAACCTTGAACCTTGGAACCACCCAGAACACCCCAGCGACCCCTTAGTAACCAACCCAAACTCCATAGCAACACCTTACCAATCTCATAGCCTTAGTAACCTCTTAGGAACCACCCAGAACACCTTAGCAACCCCTTAGCAACCACTCAGAAATCCTACCAAACTCATGGCCTTAGTAACCTCATAGCAAACACTCAGAACACCCCAGCAACCCCTTAGTAGCCAACCAAAACTCCATAGCAACACCTTACCAATCTCATAGCCTTGGTAACCTCATACCAACCACACAGGACACCCTAACAACCCCCCAAAAGTTCATAGCATCTATTAAGAACACCCTAGCAATTTGTAGCAACCCCTCAGAAAACCCTACCAAACTCATAGCCTTCGTAACCTCAAAGCATTTACATTTATATTTACATTTATGCATTTAGCAGACGCTTTTATCCAAAGCGACTTACATTGCATTCAAGTTACAGTTTCTACATTTTATCAGCTCAAAGCAATCACTCATAACACCCTAGCAACCCCTTAGCAACCCCCAAAAAGTCCATAGCAACCACTAACAACCCCCTAGCAATCTATAGCAACCACTCAGAAAACCCTACCAAACAGATGTTATTTGTACTCAGACTTCACTGAGTGAGTTTGTGTTTTTAAACTGTAGGAAAAGCCGATGTTCACGTGCTCGACCTCCTGCTGGACACGGTGACACGTGACGTCCGGAGACCTTAAACTGCTTAACTACTGAAGTCCTGCCTCAAGCAGGACGGGTTAAACCAACTACACACGTGATCATAGGTAAGTACCTGCGCATGAATCAAGCATCCGAAGGCCACAGAACTAAATATGTCAAATGTGAGATATTTTCCTCCCTGATTTAAAACACAAGAATGTGTTAAAGCAGAATAAATGACGAGGGGTGCACGTTCACAGCGACGCACAGCCTCAAATGGCTTCTTGCGTTTATAAAGCGTCTGTTTCTCTTGTACTGTGTCTCATTCTAAAACACAAGGCTTTAAATGTGTTCGGCAGCTCGGACAGATAATGACAGATTCTCTTTTCGGTCATGTCATTTATCCAGAGCGCAATTATGTGTGTGCTTGTGTGTGTGTGTGTGTGTGTGTGTGTGTGTGTGTGTGTGTGTGTGTCGAATGAAATGTTTCTGTTCATTTGGATTTGAAACGCTATATATTTCTATTCTTTTTCATGACGCACAGCACAGCTGAACTTCAATGGAAAGATGGTCTCGATCAATTACGCCAAAACTGATTCCAAAAATACAAAGTTGTTCCAGAGTGCTAACCTCTGATTTCCCCCGACTAGTGAAAGGGAATGAGCCGTGCAAATATTCAATCTCGTTTAACGTTAGCAGGGCAGAGGATCTTCCGCTCGCGACGCTTTCGAGGTGGTGAGAAAATTGTCATCTGGCTGTTTGCTTTGTTTTTTGTCACATAGTTGCTCACACACACGCACACACACAGTCACGCAGTCACACACACACACACACACACACACACGCACAAACACGCACACAATGCAAACTGACTGTGAGTGGGAGGGTGTGAAAACCAGATGTAGTTCATTAGGGTCATTGTGAGCGTGACTGTGTGTGTGTGTGTGTGTGTGTGTGTGTGTGTCCTCTTATTAAAGCTGCAGTTCTCTGGATTGTTATCGACTTAAACACTTGCTCTGGCATTTCCACCCTGACATCATGTTCAGTTACTGCTCCAGTGTGTCTGAAGAGACCGTTACAGCAGCAGAGAACGGCCCTGCTGTGTCCAGCTACACACTGATAGATGTATTCTAAAGGCCCGTACACACCGGGACGACGTTTATTGCCTCGTGACTAAACAAAGGGCGCCAATGTGAGTGTGCACACCGACGCGAAAAACGGCACGCGTAAAAGCGTCATTTTTAAAAAAACGTCTCGGTTTTTTTTGGTTTGACGCACCGCGTCAAAAACTATCCGACCAATGAGATTGGCGCTTTTGCTCACGTGTCTGGAGCAGCTGAAGTTACAGTAAAACACAACTTGGGGCGCTCAAACACAAAACAGTCTTGCCGAGCACACATACGTAACGACGAAGAAGATATACGCCAAGTAGCGTCTACACTGCCGGGAAGAAATAAGAAGACAAGAAGATGCAAGGCAAGATGAATGTAGAGCTACTGGTGCTTGAAATATCATGTTTTCTTTGTATGATTTTGACAAGCGCGTAAATACTTGCTCTCTTCTTCTGAGTGACAAGCGAGTGTCAGAAGCGTAAAGTTGCGCAGCACCACCTTGTGTACCGGGGTATTTCTGTTTTACATTAAGCGCCATCATAATGTCAGGGAATGAATTTGCTTGTTCACTCGGCTCATCGTCAGCGAAAATCGCTTGGGTGTGAACACAAAAAACGCGTTGAAAAACGCTGGCGAATAACGCGCGCCGATATTCGTCCCGGTGTGTATGGGCCTTTACACTGCGTTATACACACACATACAGCCTCGGCATCAGGAGCATTCAGGACATTCTTAAGGTGCGTTCACACCAGACGCGAATGAATCGCGCTATTCGCGCGTAGTTGGACGCTAGAACATTTTGAGTTTACTCGCTTCATTCGCGCGTGAAATTCGCTACACAACAGACGGTAATTCGCGTCATGTGGGGGCTTCTGCTCCAGTCTCGTTGCAAAATTTATTCCTGTTTTTGTAAAAGTATGAAGTAGTATCCGTACAGCTTCGGGTAACCACATACAACCAGATTAATTTGTCCTCCATTGTTGTTTGGGATTTTCTGCCTCCGCTCGTAATGACGTCACTGCTAGAGCAGCTCCTGATTGGTTAACGCGGCGCGAATATTCGCCAAAGTTCAGATTTTTCAACTCGCGCTATTCTCGCGAAACGCCCCAAACGCTCAATTCGTGCCGCCTCATTCGCGCGAATAGCGCCGCAGGATTGTCTATCGCGTCTTTGCATTGACTTAACATGTAAATCATTCGCGCGTAACGCGTCTGGTGTGAACGCACCTTTACACAGGCAAACATCACTACTACTAGTGCTAGTTAATATTGGAAATTGGATCAAATCTCTTGCACTAAGTGTTAAAGTTAAGCATTGTTCTGGAACGATCATGGCAAAGCAAAGCCAAGGCAAGCAACCACTCACAACACCCTAGCAACTAAAGAGCGGCTATTAACAACACTTTAGTAACTCCACAGCATTCAAAACATCTCGGCAACCCCGTAGCGACCATTCGGAACACCCTAGTAACCCCATAACAACTATTCAGAACACCCTAGTAACCCCGCTGCAACCATTCAAAACACCCTAGCAACCCCATAGCAACTACTAAGAACACCCTAGTAACCCCATAGTCTTCAGAACACCCTAGCAACCCCATAGCCTTCAGAACACCCTAGCAACCCATAGCAACTACTAAGAACACCCTAGTAACCCCATAGTATTCAGAACACCCTAGCAACCCCATAGCCTTCAGAACACCCTAGTAACCCCATAGCAACTATTAAGAACACCCTAGTAACGCCATAGCATTCAGAATACCCTAGAAACCCCATAGCAACTATTCAGAACACCATAGTAACCCCATAGCAACTATTCAGAATACCATAGTAACCCCATAGCAACTATTCAGAACACCCTAGTAACGCCATAGCCTTCAGAACACCCTAGCAACCACAGTCTTCAGAACACCCTAGTAACCCCATAGCAACTATTCAGAATACCATAGTAACCCCATAGCAACTATTCAGAACACCCTAGTAACGCCATAGCCTTCAGAACACCCTAGCACCCCCATAGCAACTATTCAGAACACCCTAGCACCCCCATAGCAACTATTCAGAAGACCTTAGCAACCCCAAAGCATTAACAACTCCTTAGCAACTCAATAGCGTCTATTCAGAACACCCTAGCAACTCAATAGCAACCATTCAGAACACCCTAGCAACTCAATAACAACCATTCAGAACACCCTAGCAACTCAATAGCAACCATTCAGAACTCCTTAGTAACTCAATAGCATCTATTCAGAACACATTAGTAATCGCATGGCGACATTTAAAAGAACGTCAGCATCGCGAGTGAGTTTTGTTCATCTTTCTTGGGTTTGGCTCGGCTCCTCTGCAGCTCTTGGCTATAAACAGAGCATCCAGGCGCCAATGTCCAGTGACAGATCTTCTCATTCTCCATTGGAGGACATCAACTGCCCCACAAAGCCACATCGCCTCTGTTATCCTCCCTCTCATTATGCACTCGTTCTGTTGGGTGAGGAGCAGGTGGCGGAGCGTCCCGCCGAGAGTCCCAGCGGCGGATGTTCATTCTCTGCCAGACTGAACCGGATCCATCACGACCCAAGAGCTCCAGCGGTCCACTTTGAGTTTATCTGTAAACGCTGCTAGATGGAACACAACTATAATTATGACAGATGATGGATTCACTTTTTATTTACTTGTGTGTGTGCGTGTGTATGCATGTGTGTGTGTGTGTGTGGGGGGGGTGGTTGCTAGGGTGTTCTGAGGGGTTTATAAGGGGTTGCTAGGGTGTTCTGAGTGGTTGATAAGGGGTTGCTAGGGTGTTCTGAGTGGTTATAAGGGGTTGCTAGGGTGTTCTGAGTGGTTGATAAGGGGTTGCTAGGGTGTTCCGAGTGGTTGATAAGGTGTTGCTAGGGTGTTCCGAGTGGTTGATAAGGGGTTGCTAGGGTGTTCCGAGGGGTTGATAAGGTGTTGCTAGGGTGTTCCGAGTGGTTGATAAGGGGTTGCTAGGGTGTTCCGAGTGGTTGATAAGGGGTTGCTAGGGTGTTCCGAGTGGTTGATAAGGTGGTTGCTAGGGTGTTCCGAGTGGTTGATAAGGGGTTGCTAGGGTGTTCCGAGTGGTTGATAAGGGTTGCTAGGGTGTTCCGAGTGGTTGATAAGGTGTTGCTAGGGTGTTCCGAGTGGTTGATAAGGGGTTGCTAGGGTGTTCCGAGTGGTTGATAAGGGGTTGCTAGGGTGTTCTGGGTGTCTGGAAGGAGCTTCTGTGGATGCTGGAGTTGGTTAACTCTAACTCTGAGCAATAATAATAACAGTGATTCTTGACTCTCCAAACACCTCTAATAACAGAGAGTATATCTCACTTCGCTTCAGCCTCTTTCCCCACATCAGCGACGAGGCGGCAGCGGGTTAATTGTATCTAAGAATACACTTGACTCTTGTATCTTGTCTTAGCAGCTTCAGCGGCTCTGCTTTCTCACTGTCTTCTTCTTCTCTCATTACTAACGCCACTATTTGTACCCGGATAAAGTGTAAAGGGCATAAAGTTCATCGCTTCGTTCAGAGTAACTTGTTAGTCTCAAGCACTTTTAGGAATCGTTTTTATTCCCACAGCACACTTGACCCAGAATTACATGCGTAATATAAGCTCTATTTTCCACGAGGACGGCTCCATACTGTTCACGGATCATATTTGTTTCCCAGAATGCACCGTGTTCTCTTACAGTAGCTGGATTTCTACTTCATTAAATTTTTCATTATGCTCTCATTATCGGACGTCCATGTAAGATCATTAGCCTCAAATGTGCATGTTATGTGTCTATTAATAAAGCCATCTAGCTTATTAATAGCTGTAGCAATAAATGCATCGTTTGTTTAGCGGTTATTGTTGGTCGTGTTTGGGTTTTCAGCTGATAGATGGGCGTAACTGTGCTCTCTTTTCTTCATGCCGCTCGTTTCATTAAAAGCATAACTGCAGAAGGCGACACGTCTCGAAGAAGCTCGTCTTTAATAAGCATGTGTTTGTTTTTCCAGTTAGATGTTGTTCAGGTCTCTGTCTCGCTAAAGGAAGCCGGACAATTAGTATAAAGAAGAAGAAGAAGAGTTCAAACCTTCAACCGGCAATTAAAGCCGAGACGTGTGTGTGTGTGTGTGTGTGTGTGTGTGTGTGTGTTTCTGTGTGTGTGTGTGTCTGTGTGTGTGTGTGTCTCTGTGTGTGTGTTTCTGTGAGTATGTGTATGTGTGAGTATGTGTGTGTGTGTGTGTGTGTGCTGTTTGTGTGTGTGTGTGTGTGTGTGTTCTGTGTGTTTCTCTGTGTGTGTGTGTGTGTGTGTGTGTGTGTGTGTGTGTGTGGTGTTTCTGTGTGTGTGTGTGTGTGTGTGTGCGTGTGTGTTTCTGTGTGCGTGTGTGTGTTTCTGTGATGTGTGTGTGTGTGTGTGCGTGTGTGTGTGTTTTAATTGGAGCGGCGTGTCACTGTCGCGCTCACGTACGCACATGCCCTCCCATCAATGCTCAATTAGTCTCAGCCAATCGGTGGCCCAATTAAGTCTCTCCGTGACTCAGTCACCCGCGTGTGTGCGGGTGATTAATCGGGATTCATCTTCCAATTAGTGCAACAGTAATAAGGGCTGATGAACACAGGGTGATGACAGAGAGACCAAGATTTCTCACTCTCGGATAATGTGCGAGAGAAAAGGTGCTGAGCAGCAGCGAGAGAACATGGAGTTTAAAGTTTGTGTGTGTGTGGTGTGTGTGTGTGTGTGTGTGTGTGTGTAATCTGTGATGGACAAAGACAAGTATTATCTGTACTAGTTTCAGTTTTAAGGTGTTTTATTGGCATTAGTTTTACATGCATATTGCTAGAGAATTGTTGCTGTGTAAAATTAAAACAGTGGAAAATGGAAAATGCAAATAGCGCGAAGCAATATAAGAAACTTATAAATTATGGCCATGTTGATCAACACTAGTCAAGCGGTCATATCTCTTCATATCTTCACATAAGAACTGCACCAACATTACATACTTTTAAATCAAAGTTAAAAACACATCTCTTCACTACAGCCTATGTCTTTTGTCGTGATGTTGTTTGCTTGGCTTGTATGCATCGGTCAGCTGTAGTTGTGCTTCATAAACAAACTGAGCCTGAGATGGCCCTTTTCTCTGAGCATGACTGTGTTAGTTAAGCGTCCAGCTCGAGCTTGGCCTGCAGACGATCAGAGTGTCTTCTCACGCTCTCCTGCTCAATGACTCGAGGAAGGTGTCATTTCTCAGATTGTTCCCGGCGGCTCGGCGGAGGAGACTCTGTTCAATTAGGCGCGTGCTGCTGTGAAATTGCCTTCAAACGATAAGCCTTTATTATATCTGCCGCGCGCCTCGAGCCGTGCATCAAACGCACGTGCACATGCAAACAAAGATGAGCACGGCCTTTCTATCATACAACCACTGACGTTTCTGCTGTATTACACTGAAAAAAATCATTGAATTAAAAAAAAAAATTAAGGTAAGTGTCTGCAATCAATTTATTTTAGCTGCATTTATATAAACAAATTTACCTGACTAAATAAATGCAACTACAATAAATTGTTTGCAGCCACTTACCTTAAAAAAATAGTAAATTCAATCATTTTTTTCAGTTCAGTGTAGTAGTCGCCTAGTGTTCATTTTGTCAGGTGTTTTAATTTAAATGCCATTTTTAGATTTTATCATATTTAGTCAACCTGTCCTGGTTTTGTTTAATTAAAGAGGTGGTTTGCTGTTTTTTTATAGGCTTGATTGGGGTGCAGTCTAACCTGTGTTAATGCTTCGTTTATAAAAAATTAAAAAAGCATTATTTTTCACATAATTAACCTTTATTCCACGCCGCTCTGTCCCTAAACGTCCTGGTTTGATGAAGCCCCTCCCTCAGAAATAAGCAATGGGCTCTGATTGGTCCGCTGGCCCAGTGTGTTGTGATTGGCTAAGCCGGCAGTGCAGTCCAGAAACGTCACGCCCCTCTCCTCAGAATATGCTCTTATTGTATTGTAAACAATGGCGTGGTCAATATTGCTAATCAATTAGAGCCCAATTGAGACCCAGAGACTATTAGTGAAGAGGATCGCGCAAACACGGCTCTTACAGGACTTCTCAGAATGGTATATTATTACATTTTTTGTCTCATATTTTTAGATACGCTGTTATTTGTAAATGCTGCTGCTGCTTCTAATATATGCTTTTATCCTGATTAAAGCTGTAATACAGCAGAATACATGATAGTAACAGTAAGAAGTGTTTTCCAGCAAGCAACCGCGTGCACGTGAAGCTGTGTGAAAAATATAATTCATTATGAATACATTATGGTCATTACACACCGAGTCAGAAATTTTCATATGCGTTTTTTCGTATTCGTCATCCTAAAAATTCATCATGCACAGAAACCTTGCACACGGAGTCCGATGCGTATTAATCACGTGCAAAAAAATTAGCAGTGAGGATTATCCCGAGCGATTCAAAGTTTATATTTATATTAATATTCCATCTCTTTCTATTCTGCACTTTGTTTGTCATACAGTTTTGACGGCATGGCAACAACTCTATCTCTTCTCTAAAGCAGGGCGACATGGCTCCGCCCCCTTTGTTGCATGTTCC
>CM049830.1:712605-742605 GCA_027422435.1 Schizopygopsis pylzovi | reverse complement strand
GTGTGTGTGTGTGCATGCATGCATGTGTGCGTGTGTATGTGTGTTTGCACGTGTGTGTGTGTGTGCGTTGTGTGTGTGTGCGTGCATGCATGCATGCATGTGTGCGTGTGTATGTGTGTTTGCACGTGTGTGTGTGTGTGCGTGCATGCATGCGTTGTGTGTGTACATGTGTGTGTGCGTGCATGCATGCGTGTGTGTGTACGTGTGTGTTTGTGTGTGTGTGTGTGTGTGTGTGTGTGTGTGTGTGTGTGTGTGTGTGTGTGTTTGTGTGTCTGTTTGTGTGTACCTGGCATTCATCACGTTATGTGGAACAAATGTCCCCACAAGTATAAGAATACCAGTACATTTTTATCTTGTGGTGACATTTTTTTGGGTCCCCATGAGGAAACTAGCTTAGAAATCACACAGAATGAAGTGTATTGAAAATCTGAAATAGCAGAAAGTTTCCTGTGAGGGCTAAGTTTATGTGTAGGGTTGGTGTAGGGCGATAGAAAGTGTGTGTGTGTGTGTGTGTGTGCGTGCGTGCGTGTGTGTGTGTGTGTGTCGCTCTGCCTAACCTGTATTCTGTGTCAGTTTATGGCTGCGGTTGTAAAGCTGTGTTTTTGGCCTCGTGGGGAGTCAGGGATGAGACGGCGGTGCGAGGAGCACAAGTCAAGTGTCCGAGATGATGGGGATGCTCTCCACAGAGAGAGAGAGAGAGAGAGAGAGAGAGAGAGAGAGAGAGAGAGAGAGAGAGAGATGAACAGGATTATCATGTAAAAGATGCTTCCTATAGAGATAGCAGGCGTGCTGATATTACCACCAGAGACCGTCTGGATAAAGTACAAAATATTGTTGCATTGTTTTTAACCTGCTGCGATCTAGAATTTTATAGATGTTCACTACTATAAATGTATTGATGATCTGCTCTCTTGTGAAAATACTTGATACACTTTAGTTATTTGTATTGAATATGGGGGAATTTTTGTAAATAAAAGCATTTGTCAATTAAACAATTTATTGGCTTTGCTGTGTAACATTTCACAATGTGTTGCCAAACAAGCAACCGCGTGCACGTGAAGCTGTGTGAAAAATATAATTCATTATGAATACATTATGGTCATTACACACCGAGTCAGAAATTTTCATATGCGTTTTTTCGTATTCGTCATCCTAAAAATTCATCATGCACAGAAACCTTGCACACGGAGTCGATGCGTATTAATCACGTGCAAAAAAATTAGCAGTGAGGATTATCCCGAGCGATTCAAAGTTTATATTTATATTAATATTCCATCTCTTTCTATTCTGCACTGCATTGCTTGTGTAAATGAACAATCTCGGGAAGTATAATTCAATTTAAAGGTTTATCTTAACCGTACATTGTGATATTAAAGCTCCTTCAGATGTTTTAGTATAAACACATTGACTTGTACACACTTAGACTGAGACTGTTCAATGGAGAAAATACGATTTTAAGTGCAAATACTATTCAAATAGCAGTATCCACCTTTTTCCTACGCCTCATGACGCTTTGCACAATTATATTCCGTTCACACTGTAAACAATCAGCAAAAGGTTCGCTTTATGAATGCAATAATAAGCACTAGGGTGCAATGAGGTGACATTATTTTACTCACCCTTCAACCTATCGAATATTTCAAGGAAATTTAAAAGTGTAAAAGCATTAATAAATTACTTTGAACTTACCGATAAATAACTAGAAGCTACATAAAAACTTAACATTTCCCAGAAGACAAAATAAGTACAATTTACCCTGACCATCCTGTTCAAAAGTTTTCACCCCCCAGCTATTAATGCATTGTGTTGCCTTCTTGAGCATCATTACATGTTTTCACCTTATGTAATAATTATGCATGAGTCCCCCAATTGTCCAACATGTGAAAAATATAGATCTCAAAATCATACAGTAACTGTTGGAAAGGGTTCAGATATGCAGAACATTTTGGAAAACTAAAGAATGTGCAGAAACTGGAGGATTTTTTTCTCCTCGGGACCAACAAGTGACTGATGAACTAAACAACTATCACAAAATATTAAAACAGTCGTGGATCTTCTGTTCCACGACTGTGTGTAAACTTTTAAACGGGGTCATTTTTATAAATTCAGTTATTATTTTGTCTTGTGGAGAATATATAAACATCTGTTATGTGAAATAGACAGTATTAAATAAACAATAACATGCAATTTTCATGATCCCTCTTACTTTGATAAAATGATTAACATTTTGCATATTCTGCAAGGGGCGTGTAAATTTATGAGCATAACTGTATGTCTATATTTCACAACAATTACATTTCATGGTTTATATTGTAAATTAAATTGGGAGAGTAGAACACAAATGCACAGTAGTTTTTATTCATATATTTAAAGCAGAATACAAAGAAAACATGAAAATAATCAGGAGGAATATAATGCAGTGGGCTGAAAAGAGCTATATATCGCGTCCCATTAATATACCAAACTTAACTTTATTCTCCCGACCTACGAAAATAGAAAATGAATAAAAATGTACAGCCCATTCTGTCAAAATGACAGATAAGGATTATATGTCTATTTTGAGTAGAAGTTCCCGAACCGGAAGTGCCTCCCATAATTTAAAACACAGTACGCTCGTTAGGAAAAGATGATATGATGACAAACCAAGTAAGTGTATGTTTCTTTTCTTAACAGTCATTATATTGTTGTCTAAAAGGTACAAAACAAAAGCACACGCTTTTGTTTTGCATGACGTCGATTGTACGCTCGTAAAATGGCGATGGTTTGTGTCAGAAACGTTCAGCTCTTCAGTATTTGTGTTAAACTAGTCTATTAGTACACATATACACCGTGTGATAGAGGCAAACTCTCTCCTCTTGTCGTTCCAGAATGAGTGCGTTGATTTGCAGAGGCGAAGTGGAAAGATGAGAGGATACCTTAGAAAATTGCGCTCATTTTTCCCGCCCGTGTTCATTCATTTGCGCGGTTCTCTGAGAAATAGAAAGCGCGCGCTTTATAGCAGCCCGCCAAAATCACCTGCCAGCTTCAATACTGCACGAGCCGCGGGATCACAATGGAAACGAAACCAACGGGGCATTTATTTCGATGGTCCAAAAATATGTATCCATGAAGGCAATTTATTAGAACATGTGGTAGAGTTCTGAGACCTTGGTAGTGTTCTCGTGAGGGGAGGGAGTAGTGTTTACATCGTGTCCTTTGAGTTTTTAAGGTCATTCGGTTCGATTAATCAGTTTCTTTCTCAATTATGTATAACCCGCCATGCAGGCTGTCTTTTAACAATAGAAACCATCTCAGTAATTCCAATGGTTTCCACTACAAATACCATTACTTACTAACTTTTAACCACTAAAACCATTTTAAATGGTTTTCTGTATAGGGTGTTTTGGGACACGTTCCATTAGGATTTAGTGGTTTGAACAAGCCGCCAATTACCAATACAGACAGTATACAGTACTGTACAGTTTCTATTAAAACCATAACAAATATTATTATTATTATTTTCAGCAGGGCGTGTTGTTTGGAGGATTTTCAGCCAGATGTTAGTGTTCTTGTCAGTAGTGGATAGGTTGCACATTTATATGCTTTTACATTTTGTCCTTTGAGTTTTAAGGTTATTTGATTCAATTCATAATTTTATCTCGTAGCATAATTATTAAATATAGCACTCTATCACTCTCTATTCTAATTCTTTTTTCTTTTTTAAGAAAAAATAGCTTCTCTATTATTTGTGTGTTGGGGGGGGGGGGCTACAACTCAAGCTTGCTCTATTCTATCTGTTTTATTTTTATTTTTTATATAATAAAAAAATAGCTAAATTGAAATATTTCGTTACCTAACTGAGACATAGCTCGTGCGTATCATTGCTCTTTTGGTTGCTTCCATTGTGCACAAGTTGCTTTGGATAAAACGATTTAATGTAAACGCAATGTAACTGTATAACAGTCACGTGGTGGTTTAATTGCAATGCGATGTTTTCGTCAGTCATTCACAAGAGGGCGATGAAGGGCTTCATTGGTCTCCATCTGCAGATCAATCAGAGGTGTGATGATGGACATACTCATGACTAAACATGTCCTCGTCTTTATTCCCTGCCTAACATCATGCATTCTGCAGACATGTCGTCTCAATAATGGCCAGATCCGCTCGCCTCTTTTCCACATCTCCTTCTCTCTCTCTTTCCTTCCTTGTGTTTGTGTGTGTTAATGCGTAAGCGATGCTTTTTAAAAGATGTTGAATTACGTCTCGCGCTGTCGGCACAGATTGCACGTTTCATATTTTAACACAACGAACAGCTGTGAGACAAGATGCACTTTACAGCCATTTAAAATTAAAATCGCCTTCGGGAAGATTTGTTCATCTCTTTCATGCTATTTGCATGCTTCGCTTTCTTGCCAAGTTATGCGTCTCTGAAGAATCTCGTCTAGTGTATGTGTGGATGATTAACTCTAGGAAACTTATCGTGGATGCAACATTCATTTGGCCATATAAGAAGTAGGTACGCCGACTTTTGGCACCGTTGGTGCTTGTTTGACCTGTTGGGGTTTAAAATCGATATTCGCGCGCGCTCGCGAGAGTCTACACTGAGCGTGCGCTTCGGAGTGAGAGAGAGAACGCAACACGGTTTCTTTTTTATGCACCAAGCAGGCGCGGTAATGAGGGCATTACGCGAGAACGCCAGCTGACAGCACAAGTTTGCACCGTTCCCACGCCAACTTTTCACCTCCGTAAACGCGCGAATGGATGTGCGCTTCACTAATGACAAGGACTTCCAGAGCTGAACCTCCTTGACTGCCTTAATAACTCCGAGAGCGCTGGTTTCTCCTCGCAGTCCGTTCCAGAGTTCGTTCCTCTCGGATGTTTTGTGCTTGGTGATTTGAGCTCGACGGGACTAGTGCTCGCGAACGATGAGGCTGCTCTGCTGGAGCGTTCTGCTGTTCATCCAATGGATCCTGAGAAAGGTATGAAGCACGTTTCTGGGAGTTTAGCATCTGCAAATGTGACAAATGAACGCGCTCCAATAAACCCAGCGCGACCTTGCAGATCAGAACTTGTTAAAGTGGTACTTGTGCGTAAAGTCGTTGTTTTTTATAAGCATAAAGCAGATAAATCAGTGTGTGATTTCAAGTGGTGTGCTTGACAAGCTCAAATGCTCTTAAAAATCGACTGTAACTTTAATATTATGAGGATATAAGTTCACATAGCGTTTTAAAATGTAACACATATGTGACCCTGGAGCACAAAACCAGTCATAAGGGTCCATTTTTAGAAATTAAGATTTATGCATCATCTGAAAGCTGAATAAATAATATTTCCATTGATGTATGGTTTGGACAATATTTGCAAATCTGGAATCTGAGGGTGCAAAAAAAATCTAAATATTGAGAAAATCATCTTTAAAGTTGTTCAAATGAAGTTCTCAGCAATGCATATTAATACTCAAAAATTAAATTTTGATATAAACGGTAGGACATTTACAAATATCTTAATCGAACATGATTTTTACTTAATATCTAATGATTTTGGGCGTTACACAAGCATGGATAATTTTGACCCATGCAATGTATTATTGGCTATTATATACCTGTGCTGCTTATGACTGCTTTTGTGCTCCAGGGACACATATGTGTTCACGTTCTGTATCTAATGTGTGTGTGTGTGTGTGTGTGTGTGTGTGTGTGTGTTAGAGAAAATAGAGCTAGAGGTGTTGGGATGTGCATCTGTCTCTTGCAAGCGATTTTAAATTGATACCATATGCACATATTTGAAAATGCTACTTAACACTTCAATTAAAATATAATTTCTCTGATATGCCGGATTATGTCTGTTCACACTATATGCAAGTCTCTCATAAACAGGCGTCTGTGTGAGCAGTTACACCCATATCGCTGTCAGACGCTGAGCACTTCACGCTGGCCTGATGTGAAGAACACAGTTTTATTTTCACATTTATGCATCACGCTTAAGAGAACAGTTTCCTCTCAGCTGTTTAAACCCTGCTACCCAGGCTTTAGAGAAGAGCTGTAGAACAGCTTTCTAACGGCTTACCTGATATAAAACATCTTAGGATGAAGTTTCATCATCGGATGTGAACAAAAACGAGTCTTTCTGACACCTTGCTGCTTGTCTGGAGACTTAAAAAGCTTGTTTATCTTCCCTGTTTATGATCAAAACATCGCAGTTATTCACCGAGGAATCAAATACACAATCAGCTGCTCAACACACACTCAAGTGTATCTTAAGAACATAGAAAAAAGGCCAGTTTTGGGACTGGCCGAGTGCATTTTTTAGCATCTTATTGATATTAAGTGTGATCATAATGAGTAAATCAGCAGTCGAATCTTTTAAGCTTGCACGGCTCCGCTTTATTAATATCTCTATTCTCTTCTCCACATTTGTTCAATATAATCTCATTTTTTTAGCATGACTCATTTTTAAGCATCAAATATCCATACCTCACGCTTTATAAGTGCAATGATTATTAAAGCATATTTTACTTTAGCCTACATTTTTATGGCAGCACACGTCGAGAGGCTGAGATCTACGGCCGTGTGCTCTTAAGCCCATCTCTCGATGTTTATTCCCACAATGCAAGAATGAAATTGCACGTATTTGAAGCTGGTTTTCCGGGTCCATCACATGTCATAAGTGTGCTCAGCGGAACGGTGTGTTAGTGCGTTGTGAAATGAATGCTGTCTTATGCGCTCCTAATAAATGAATCCAATTTACAAAACTGTAATCAAAAAAAGAAAAGAGCTACAGCAGCAGGAGGTTCTTCTCACCCTCTCACCCGCTTACTTGTGTAATCCATCTTATTAATGATCAAAGCAATCATATTACTGACTCCAGCCAGAGCGGTGCCTTTATTTCTGAATTGCATGTCTCATCTTTGATGATTGATATGATAAGAGGATATTGTGTTGCTATTAAAGAGCAGTGCTTAATGTTTCTCACTTATTTTTGCCCTGGATTGTCGATCTGAGTGTTATTAGATTACGGGTTGTGATGATCATAGATATGTGGTTAATGCGTTTTAACATGCATTTATTAAAAACAGTGATTCCATTGATAATGCATTGTTGGAAATTGTATCTCAGTGGATGATTATTCCCTATAATGATGATGTGTCAGCTGATTGACAGTGTCTCGAGGTTAATGAATACAGTAAATAAACGGCTCTTCGTTGACTGAAAGCTGCAATTAAAGTGAATTATTGGGGAAGCCCTGCGCTGTGGTTTTTATATTGACGTGGCAGTGGATTTGTCTCACTTAAACCGTGTCCTAACCAGGCGCGACTCGACTAGATTCCTGCAATACATAATAATTCATCTGTCCAAGCTGAACGCCAATGACTAATGTGTTATAGAGCGTAACAGTGACTGTGGGATTTCACCACTTATTTCAAATACAAGGCTTTACGCTTAAATTCTTACATTAATACATTTATATATTTGATCTAAAATACAACTAGTTATTTTAAGCCATTTATTATAAGAATAAAATATAACAAAATTTATGCATTTGAAAAACATTGGATATTTACAACTATATACAGTATTTGTTGACTCGATGATGTCAAACGCAGTGGTTCACGTTTACTGTTGTGTTCTATATATGGTCATGTGGGACTGGATCTGGACCAATGAGAGCTGACTGTGGGCGGAGCCAGTCATGTGTTTTTTTTTTTTTTTTTTACTAATAATTATTATTATGCAATATAAAATAGCACTTAGATAAGTACACAAATATACTGATAAATCTGATAAATGCAATTCAAAGATGCATCAATATCTTGAAAATAAAAACAAGGAATTATCTTTGAAAATGTACATTATGCATGTCAATTTGGCCAGAATTAGTAATAAATTAATTGTATACTTAAAATAGGAATTTCAGAGGCATGCATTTTTTCGGCTTATATGGACATTTGAATATATTATATTTAATAAAGTTTGAAAAGTCAACCTAAAATACTTTACAATAAACAAATGTTTAATAGTTTCTTCAAACTGATGACACTTTTGAATTAATTAAATGTTTAAAATGATCTAATGCAGCACAACTCGTAACCATTTTATCATTAATTTTATGAAATGCATTTAAATTTGTGAAATGAATGCATGTCTTTTTGACAGCATGAACTGAATTAAGTTTCCCAGCATGCTTTGCTTCAGACTGTATAGTGTTGATGAAAATAGGTGGCCTGATTATTAATGTTTATTTAAAAAACACAAGTGTTCAGAAGAGTCTTATGCTGTCACAGCTGGTTAGTACTCAGTTCAGATGATTTGATCACAGTTTTAAAATATATATATATAATATATCTGTGAGATTGTAAGCACGGTTCCTCTACATCAGGCCGTGTTCAGTACAATATTTATCGCACACCTTTCATCAATAAATAAAAACAAGACAAGTGATATAAATGCCGGCTCTCAGTGAAACATCTTTTAAAGATGTGAGAGTTAAAAATACCGAAATGAATAATGATGTCAGCGTTTACAGCAGGGTCTGCTCAAGGTCTTTATTCATCAGCGTGACAGATGACGAGGAGCCGAAGAAGAAAAGCAGACGCTGTCTCTCTCTCTCTCTCTCTCTCTCTCTCTCTCTCTCTCTCTCTCTCTCTCTCTCTCTCCTCTCTCTCTCTCTCTCCTCTCTCTCTCTCTCTCTCCTCTCTCTCTCTCTCTCTCTCTCTCGTCTCGTCTCTCCTCTCTCTCTCCTCTCTGGCTCTCTCTCTCTCCTCTCTCTCTCTCAGAGGAAGTGGCTCTCTCTCTCTCTCTCTCTCTCTCTCTCTCTCTCTCTCTCCTCTCTCAGAAGTGGTCTCTCTCTCTCTCTCTCTCTCAGAAAGTCTTCTCTCTCTCTCTCTCTCTCTCTCTTCTCTCTCTCTCTCTCTCTCTCTCTCTCTCTCTCTCTCTCTCTCAAGAATGCTCTCTCTCTCTCTCTCTCTCTCTCTCTCTCTCTTCCTCTCTCTCTCTCTCTCTCTCTCTCTCTCCTCTCTCAGAGGAAGTGGTGTCTCTCTCTCTCTCTCTCTCTCTCTCTCTCAGAAAGTGCTGCTCTCTCTTCTCTCTCTCTCTCTCTCGAGGCATGGGTGTCTCTCTCTCTCTCTCTCTCTCTCTTTCTGTCCTCTCTCTCTCTCTCTCTCTCTCTCTCTCTCTCTCTCAGAGAAAGTGGTCTCTCTCTCCTCTCCTCCTCTCGTCTCAATTCTCTCTCTTCTCTCTCTCTCTATTCTTCTCTCTCTCTCTCATACTCTCTCTCTCTCTATCTCTCACCTCTCTCCTCTCTCTCTCCAGGATCGGCTCCAGATCTCTTCACCTCCCTCGCGTCTCACTAACGTCTCCACCGTTAACCAAAACCGTAACTAGACTCCGAGCTTAATTTGTGTGACTCGTTACAGGTAATGATGACGATACTCAGCTCTGAATGTGTACAGCAAGAATCTATAACTGCAAACCTAAAATGTGCTGTAGACGTGTTATTGATTGGAAACCCAACAGTGAAAATGATGAATATAAGAAGTTAATTTCATTCAGTTATTACTGAAATAACTCTTTGTGACCGTGCAGCACAAAAGCAGGTATATTTGTAGCAATAGCCAACATTATATTGTACAGTCAAAATTTATGCCAAAATCATTAGATATTAAGATCATGTTCCATGAAGATATTTTGTCAATTTCGTACCATTTATATCAAAACTTTATTTTTGATTATTAATATGCATTGCTAAGAATAACTTTAAAGACGATTTTCAAATATTGTCCGATCATAACAAACCATACATCAATGGAAATATTATTTATTCAGCTCTCAGATGATGCATACATCTCAATTTCTAAAAATTGACCCTTATGACTGGTTTTGTGCTCCAGGGTCACAATTATATTAAGCAAAACTCAAACTGAATCAGTTATTATAATTATTCCAGTTATTTATGTTGATTTTAAGTCATTTATTATACAGAAAAAATGTTTCTTAAATGTGTTTTTACAACTATACAGCTATATTAATTATTATTATTATGTAAGAAAAAATAACAATTATTAACGCAAAGACAAATATACTGACAAATGCAAATATTATATTATAATTATACTCTTTTTAAACATCTAACACTAGCTTCTCTAATCGTATTGTATTCTGTTTTTATTTATTATACAATTAACAAACGCAAAAAAGGCCTCGAACACTATCTTGCTCTATTCTATGTTTTCTATTTATTTATGATATAATACAAAATAAAAATAAAACCTTGCTCTGTGTGCTGTGTGAAGCTCACGGAGACTCGGCGTTGCTCTTTTGTAGGTTTTGAACGCTTCCATCGTCTTCTTTTATAAGTTACTTTGAATAAAGCGTCTGATAAATGACTAAATGTGAATATATATTTGGCCAGAATTAGTAATGAATTAATTGCAGGTTTAATCCGAGTCATGCATTTTCTGGGCTTGTACAGAAGTGGTTTGAATACATAGAGGATTGAGTGTATGAGTCGATGGTATCAGATCCCCCCCGACGCTCGCTGGGCTCGACATCAGGTGTTCTGGAGAGCGCTTGGACGCTCCGAGTCGAGTCCAGCAGACGGCTCTCTTCACAGGAGCCGCTCCAAACCGCCGTCTGTGCCGATATCTGAGGGAATGTATTTGAGTTATGTGGGATTAGTTAGGTGTTGACCGCTAGGGGCTTTACGGTGACCGCTGCTGATATATAGCGAGCAGAGCGAGTGATATATGTGACCCTGGAGCACAAAACCAGTCTTAAGGGTCAGTTTATTAAAATTGAGATGTATGCATCATCTGAAAGCTGAATAAATAATATTTCCATTGATGTATGGTTTGGACAATATTTGAAAATCTGGAATCTGAGGGTGCAAAAAAATCTAAATATTGAGAAAATCATCTTTAAAGTTGTTCAAATGAAGTTCTTAGCAATGTATATTAATAATCTGAAAATTAGTTTTGATATATTTATGGTAGGAATATCTTCATGGAACATGATCTTAATATCCTAATGATTTTTGGCATAAAATAAAATGTATAATTTTGACCCATACAATGTATTGTTGACTAAATATACCTGGTATTGTGCTCCAGCTTCACATATATTTGATATAAAATTATTTGATTTGATTGTAAGAATAAAATAATTCAAAATTTGTACAATATTCTTTTGCACAAAAAAGTACAGCTCTACAGGTATTTATCTTTATTATTATTATTCAAAATAAATCAATATTTACAAAAAACATACTAAGGAGGGGTTACATTATATATAAATAAAGCATATTATGCTACACTGTAAGAAATACATCTGTAAAATAACAATGTTTTTTTTCATATGTAATATAAATAAATTGTGTTTATTTAGTTTTACACAAAAAACGATTTATTTAATTAATTGATTTTTTAATTTCACGTTTAATTCAATGTTATGTGCTGTTTCTTTGTAATTTACTTGCAGTTTTGAAATAGTTTCTACGTTATAATTTTTTTTAGTGTTGTGTTTCTTGAATATACTTTAATAATATTTCATTTTATTACAACTTTAGTCATGTTTTACGGTGTACTTGAGCAGAAAGGGCAGTTTTTGTGCAGTTATTGACTCATTTAGATCATCTCAAAATATCATTCATTAATCAATCGGCTCAAATTAATCATCCAAATTTTCAAAGTTGTCAATAAAACAATAAAAACAGAAAACATCACTGGATTATGTTTTACAAGAAAATGCAATTTCAGTTTTTCTACTTAAAGTTCTTTTAATTCAATATGTTGCATGTCAAATCTTTGTAGTTCATATTTTTTCTAATATCTGAGTGAAAATAAACTGTTGGTGTGTTTATGGTTCGTAATGCTTTGAATAAGAGATATTTATGACCCTGGAGCACAAACGCAGTCATAAGCAGCACAGCTATATTTGTAGCAATAGACAACAATACATTATACGAGTCAAAAATATACATTTTATGCCAAAAATCATGAGGATATTAAGATCATGTTCCATGAAGATATTTGGAAATGTCCTACTGTGAACTTAATTATTGATTATTAATATGCATTGCTAAGAACTTCATTTGAACAACTTTAAAGATGATTTTCTCAATATTTAGATTTGTTTTGCACCCTCAGATTCCCAAATATTGTCCAAACCATACATCAATGTAAATATGATTTATTCAGCTTTCAGATGATGCATAAATCTCAATTTCTACAAATGGACCCTTATGACTGGTTTTGTGCTCCAGCGTCACATAGTTATTCTGTACACATCACTAGTGTAAAGCTGCTCCTCTGCTCTGGATCTTCCTGACAGGTTTCCCAGCATGCAGCAGTCAGATTACTTTGAACAGAGCTGTGGATGGTCTTGCATCGTGTGTGTGTTCAGGTCAGAGGTCATGGCAGACGGATGATCGTGTTGGGTTGTTGTTTTGTTGGCTCAAGCCTCGTATGCTTTACATCTTCCAGACAGAGAGGAGGAGATGCTAATAGAGGATCGTGTCTAGATGAGAATCCGTCTGGAAACATTCCCAAGCGTACTAATGAAGTCTGCATCTGATGCGCTAGTGTAGCGTTAGAAGATAAACTTCATTAGTCACATTTACTTACAACAACAAAAAAAGATTACATTTTTGTATTTGATACAATTTATGATACAATTGTACAATTATGCAATTTATGACTTAACATTTTTTTATAATTTTTAATAAAGGTAAGTGGTTGCAAACTATTTATTTTAGCTAAATAAATAAAAATATTTACTTAACTTAATTTTGTATTTACATATAGCTAAAATAAATTAATTGCAACCACTTACATTAAAAATACATAGCATAACATAACATAACATAAGATAACATAACATATCATTCCATAACATAGAACATAACATAGCATTCCATAACATAACATAACATTCCATAACATAACATAACATTCCATAACATAACATAACATTCCATAACATTCCATAACATAACATAACATAGCATTCCATAACATAACATAGCATTCCATAACATAACATAACATTCCATAACATAACATAACATTCCATAACATAACATAACATAGCATTCCATAACATAACATAATATAACATAGAATTACATAACATAATATAGCATAACATAGCATAACATAGCATTCCATAACATAACATAACATAATATAGCATAACATAGCATAACATAGAACATAACATAGCATTCCATAACATAACATAGCATTCCATAACATAACATTCCATAACATAACATAGCATTCCATAACATAACATAGAATTACATAACATAATATAGCATAACATAGCATAACATAACATAGTATTCCATAACATAACATAGCATATAGAACATAACATAGCATAACATAACATAGAAGAACATAACATTTCATAACATAGCATAGCATAACATAACATAGAAGAACATAACATAACATAGCATAACATAACATAGTATTCCATAACATAACATAGCATATAGAACATAACATAGCATAACATAACATAGTATTCCATAACATAACATAGCATATAGAACATAACATAGCATAACATAACATAGAAGAACATAACATAGAAGAACATAACATAACATTCCATAACATAGCATAACATAACATAGAAGAACATAACATAACATTCCATAACATAGCATAACATAACATAGTATTCCATAACATAACATAGCATATAGAACATAACATAGCATAACATAACATAGAAGAACATAACATAACATTCCATAACATAGAATAATATAACATAACATAGAACATAACATAGCATAACATAACATAACATAATATAGCATAACATAACATAGAATAATGTTCATTAATAATGTTAATGAATATTTATATATATTTATCATCTATTTATTTTATTTTATGTAAATTTAGTGCTTCAACTTAAACTAATTTCAGTTATTTGCCAAAGTAACATTTCTAATTTTAGTTTGCATTTTTCAAATAATATTTTTATTTTATTTCTGTTAACAAAAAGGTTCTATTTCAGGTTTATTTTAGTTGCATTGAGATACTATAGTTTTAGTTAATATTTTAAATTAGATTTAATTTTGATATTTTCTGCTAAAATGTTTTTGTGTGTGTGTGTGTGTGTGTGTGTGTGTGTGTGTGTTTTATTTGTTGTTTTTTGGTCAAGTTTTGTATTTTTTTTAATTCAGTTTTTTTGTTATTTAAGAACATCAAGTTCAACAAAATGATAAATGCTGCCTTGGAAGCTAAAATAAAAAGAGTTTCGAGTTTTTTATATTTTAATTTATTTCAGTTAACATAACATACATTTAATTTCAAGTAATATATATATATATATATATATATATGATAATACGTTTAGTTAACTGTAAATCTGCCTCAATTGCCCAAAACAAAATAATTACAGCAGATAGATAAATATGAATAACAGACAGTAGTGTATGGAGGTATTGTAGTTTCATCAGAGCAGTCTGTGAAGAGAAGAAACACAAGGCGAAGGCGTTCTCTGTTAGCAGGTGGCATCTTGTCAAGACGGTTACAAGAAGGACAAAGACAGCCATTACTGCACAATTACAGACGAGACGCTCGCTCCTCTTCATGTCTGCTTTGCATGTGATAATGAAGCCACTGGGAGAAAGAGAGAGGAACGGAGGTGAGGTGAGACGACGATTGGCCACCGACCAAGAAGAAGGTGTAGATAGACGCGAGCGTGAAAACGACAGAGAGAGGAGAGAGAGGAGAGGAGAGAGAGAGGAGAGGAGAGGATGGTCAGTCCAGGTTAAGACTGCTTAAAACACGCAGAAACTCATAGAGGAGATGTTGAAGTGTGATGAATATAGACAGTGATGCTATACTTGTGTGAGTTTTTCAGTGTTGAGGCTGAGATTGGGCCAAACAGCATTAAGATGATATTTTTTATTTGAGAAGCACAAATGTTGACGTATAGCTGCGCAGTGATGGTGTCTTTGTCCTCTTCCAGATAAAGTTAATATGCATATTACACATATTGCTAAATAAAAAGGTTTACTGAAGTTATATTAGCTTATGTTGAATGTTCATTTTAATACTTTGCACAACCGTGTAAGTGTGTCCATGTGTGTGAATGAATATGTGCATTGATGTATGTTTGGCAATATTGTTGGAATGTGTGTGTGTGAAAACAAATTGATTAGAAATTCTTAGATAATTGTTCAAAGTGAGTTCTTGTGATTTTTCATGATTCAGTTAGTGGTAGGTACGATTTTAAATAGTGTGTGATGTGTCTGTAGTATCTAATGATGTTTTGCATGAACATGATGTTTTGACCCTACTAACCATTTTTGGCGACAAATTTGTACCCACAGTGATAAGTGTAAATACTGACAAACTATCTCTTTAAAAAAGTCATTTGGGGACGTCCTATTATTAAACAGGTTTAAAAGTATAATACTAAAAAAGTTCTTGGTAGCAAATGATATTAAAATGTAACATAAGTCTACTGTCGAGGAGCTGGTTTTGGTGTAGTGGTTGTTTGAGGGTGATAGCACATACAGTGTGTGTAGCAGTATAAAAACTGTATGCTGTGGAGGTCCCATTGTAGATAGCGTAAGTAACATGTGTGTGTGTGTGTGTGTGTGTGTGTGTGTGACTGTGTGTGACTATAGATGAGAGAGACCCTGAACCATCAGAAACGGTCATAATGGGATCCATCTGATGGTGTTTAAATTAAGATTTTCCCTATTAGCAAGTCACCAGATGGGTTTGGACAATGTTTTTATCTTTAACAAACAATGGAACAGAGGCGTGACAAAACAAAAATCACACACATATTGAAACAACATCTTTACAGTCTGTTGCAAATTAAGTCAACTCGTGACAATGCATAATTCACTACAAAAACATACATCTCTATGCAGCAGGAATATTCACTCACAATGTCCTACCATATGACTTTCAAAATAGATAGCCAAACTGTGTTCATGGAGAGCATGATTCTTAATATCCATAATGGTATTATGGCATAAAAGAAAAATCAATAATTTTGACTCATACAATGTATTTTTGGCTATTGCTACAAATATACCCCAGTGATATATGTATATACATAACTGTACTCTTTAATAAAAGTATTGCTTATACTATAATAGGTTTCATTAATATGTTGTATATTATTTTTGTAATTATTGTGTTGTTGAGCAGAATAGACTTATTTAAATAACATAAAAAGTCTTACTGTCCAAACATTATTTTGTGTGTGTGTGTGCGTGCGTGCGTGCGTGCGTGTGTGCGTATCTAACTATTTAGAACGACAGTGATCCGGTGAGTCTGAAGCGGGTGTGATGAGTGTGAAAGGTGGTGGCAGAGATGGAGATGATCTGATGGTCAGTTTAAATTAAGATTGCATCGCTGCCCTAGTTAGCAAGTCACCAGAGATGCGGCGGATTGGCATCAATGTGTTTTCCTTTTTAACACACACACACACACACACACACACACACACACACACACATGTTTACTTAGCTATCTAAATGGGGACTCTCCATAGGCATAATGGTTTTTATACTGTACAAACTGTATATTCTATCCCCTTACACTGCCCCTATCCCTAAACCTAACCATCACAGGAGACTTTTTTACATTTTTACAATTTCTAAAAAACTTTGTTTAGTTTATTTTAAACCTGTTTTACAAATGAGGACGTCCCCAAATGGAGGTTTTTGGAGAATTTGTCAAGAGTTTACACTTAACAATCTTTTGGGTTACAAATTTGAAATCCCCTAAAATATTTTGGTTAAAGTAATGTACTTACACCACACACATCATTTTGCATCATACACACAGACACACAGACACACACACACACACACACACAACACTTAACACACAGATACTACACACACAGTCATACAATTACACAACTTTACACACTGACACACACACACTACTACACACACACACACTACATCACACACAACTCTCTTGCAAGCAGGAAAATAGTTCACATCAGCAGGGACGCTGAACTGCATGCATGCGTCCTTGTCCAAGAGTTTGACAGAAAGCCAAAACTGTGTTAAACAGCGAGCCGTCAACAGAAGGACGAGCAGATTCCCCTTCAGCTGCCCGCATACATGCAGAGTGCAATATGATCATAATTAAACAGCAAATCAGCATATTATTATGATTTCTGAAGATCATGTGACGCTGGAGACTGGAGGAGTGATGCTGAAAATACAGAAATAAATTACAGTTTAACACATATTCACATAGAAAACAGCTGTTTTACGTTCTAATAATATTTGAAAAATTACTGTATTTTTGATCAAATAAATGCAGCCTTGGTGAGCAGAAGAGACTTCTTTCAAAAACTATTAAAAACTCCAAACTTTTGACAAGTACAGTGCATGCATTTAAAATGTACAACATGTTTTAAATTGCATTTTTTAAATGGACAAAATTATTAATAACTCTTATCGTCCACATGCGTGCACAAATTTTAAATGTGTATTCATGCACTGTGCAATGTACTCATAAATAAGCAGTAAATCAGAATATTTTTATGATTTCTGAAGATCATGTGAAGCTGAAGACTGGAGTTATGATGCTGAAAATACAGCTGCGCATCACAGAAATAAATTACAGTTTAACACATATTCACATAGAAAACTGTTATTTTGCATTCTAATAATATTTCACAATTTTTACTGTATTTTCGGTGAGCAAAAGAGACAAACATTTTTTAAAAACTTAAAAATTTTTGTAAAATTGACAATTATTCACGACTCATATTGTCCACACATTTTTGTCCAGTGCACTCTTAAAAATAAAGGTGCTTGACGATGCACTTTAACACCTGAAGAACATTTCTGCTTCTTTGTGTCCTTCAGATGATAAAACATGCTTCTGTGACCGAATGCTTCTTCTACGGCATCGAACCCTTTAAGCATCTTTATTTTTAAAAGAGCATGTACTGAAAACATGACAAGTTGTGCCTAAGAAAGCATGCATATTTGACTCTGGTCTCATGCCATATTTCTGTAATGAGTGTTGTTTGGAGAATTGAATCTATTACAGACTCCTGGTGTTTGTGTGATCTGTATGTGTTTGCAGTCGTAGTGCTCCGCCGGACCTCGCTGATTAATAACGACACACCTGCGCTGATATATGACTGTGGATTTTGTGCGTGTAATGAAATATTATGGAGTAATCCGAGCGATGTTCAGCACTATAACACCAGGGTCAGAGCTCTGCACCGGCTCAACATCAAGGATTAGTTTTGATCATTTTTTTAATATCTCTCCCATGGCTTCTAATGCATTAATTTAGACACGCATTGAATTTATTGGAGAGCGAGTGAGGGGGAAAAAAAGCAATAGTCTTTTTTCTGAAATAATGATCAGTGCCTCTGGACAAAAAAAGTATTATAATAATAATAATGACAAATAGAAGGATGAAAACCGGCTCTAAATCCTGCCGACGTACACGAGATCAGGGCTTTTATTACACATTTTAATATCAAAGCCCTTGTACCACCCGAATCAAATTATAATTTCAAGGATGAATAAAGGTAACACGAGAATAGAAATGTTGACATTGTGTCGTTTGAGATGAATTGGCGTCTCGTTCGGTGAAGCTGATCGGCAGATTTGTCTTTTCAGGGAATATTAAAGGTTACTCGGGTCAAAAACGAGGAAAAAAACACTTCATCTTTGTCTTTTAAAGACATCATGACGTCAGATTTTGTGCTCACAAGTCTCTCCAAAGCTGTGTTTATTTATCAAAAATACAGTAAAAATTCAGAAATATTATTGAGATATTATGTGAATAAACTGTAATTTATTTCTATGTATTTTCAGCATCGTTACTCCAGTCTACAGGTGTATTAATAAATGTTGATTTGCTGCTCTAGAAACATTTTTGAGCAGCGATATTAATATTTGTGTTTATCAAGATTGCTCAAAAGTGTCAGTGAAGACATTTATAATGTTACAAAAATTAATATTTCAAATAAATGCTGTTCTTTTCAAAGTTATATTCATCTGTGAATCCTGAAAATAAATAAATTTATCACAGTTTCCACAAAAATTTGTATAATAAAAATAATATTTCAAAATTTTTACTGTAATATTTAAACAAATAAAAACAGACTAATAATATAAAAAATAAAATGTAAATTATTATTTGAGTACAGGTTTTAATTTTCCAGAAAATAGACAAAATGTTCATATATTGTCTGCACATTTTTGTCAGATCATAAGAAAACTCATATTTCACTCGTTGTTGCCTGTAAAGACTCTGTTCACGGAGTATTTCCAGAAGTGGAGAATATCTCCATCATCTTCCTCCTCCTCCGCAGTCTCTCTCCTCTTCCTCCGTCTTTGAAGCGTCTCCTCCGTTCCTCGGGCCTCGCTGCGGCCCCTGATTAAAATGGAGCCCATGTCGGAATAATAAATGCGAGACGGATTCCATGTCTTACGGCCCGGAGTGTGTGTGTGTGTGTGTGTGTATGTGAGAATATGTGTGTGTGTGTGTGTGTGTGTGTGTGTGTGAGAATATGTGTGAGTGTGTGTGAGAGAATATGTGTGCATGCGCGTGTGTGTGTGTGTGGTGTGTGTGAAAGTGACGTGACATACGGCCAAGAATGGTAACCCATACTCAGAATTTGTGCTCTGCATTTAACCCTTCCAAAGTGCACACACACAGCAGTGAACACACACACAGCAGTGAACACACACAGCAGTGAACACACACCTGGAGCAGTGGGCAGGCTTTTATGCTGCAGCGCCCGGGGAGAAGTTGGAGGTTCGGTGTCTTGCTCAAGAGAACCTCAGTCGGGTATTGAAGGAGGAGAGAGAGCGTGCATGCGAGAGTGGGTGAGTGTGTGTGTGTCTGTGTTTGTGTCTGTGTGTGTATGTCTGTGTGTGTGTGTGTGTGTGTGTGTGTGTGTGTGTGTGTGTGAGAGTGTTTGCGTGTCTCGAGGTCTTCGGTGGCTGTTCTTGGACAGCAGACAGCAGTCTGAAGTGTTGAATAATATAGCTGCTCAGCTTGGGTTGTTCTTAATTAGACTGAAGGCAGCATCAGACTCCTTTAACTGCGTCCAGCTTCATCCAGAGAGACAGAAACGCTCCGGACGACTCACATTGTGAGTCGGTGTGTGTGTGTGTGTGTGTGTGTGTGTGTGTGTGTGTGTGTGTGTGTAGGTGTGTGTGATGATATAGTGTGTGTGTGTGTGATGTGTGTGTCTTGATGGTCGTGTCGTGAATCGTTGTGTGTGTGTGTGTGTGTGTGTGTGTGTGTGTGCACGCGCGCGTGCGTGTGCGTATCAGGGATGGTTTATGTACCCAAATTTAAGAGCTGCAACCTGTTTTCAGCATCTAGTTTAATAGAGCACATTAAATAAATAATAAAAAATTTTAAGGTAAGTGGTTGCAAACTATTTATTTTAGCTACATTTAAATACTATTTCTTATTTTTGAAAGTCGGTCAACTACATTTTTTTACATGTAGCTAAAATTGCAACCACTTACCTTAAAAAAATAGTAAATTCAATGAATAATTTTTTTCAGTGTATGTACAGATGCTTTTATTAATTTTTTTGTGTATTCAATTTGTTGTTGTTGTCTCTGTACTGGAAGCGTGTGACACTAAAACGAATCTTGTATGTGCAAACATGCTTGGCACTAAAGCTCTTTCTGACTCCTGAATACGCTCTCCATCACAGACTCGTATAGCTGTGTGTGTGTGTGTGTGTGTGTGTGTGTGTGTGTGTGTGTGTGTGTTCTGTGTCTGTGTCTGTCTGTGTGTGTGTGGTGTGTGTGTGTGTGTGTGTGAGTGTGTGTGTGGAGGGAGAGAGAGAGTGTGTGTGTGTGTGTGTGTGTGTGTGTGTGTGTGTGTGTGTGTGTGTGTGGTGTGGTGTGTGTGTGTGTGTCTGTGTGTGTGTGTGTAGGTGTGTGTGTGTGTGTGTGTGTGTGTGTGTGTGAGAGAGAGAGTGTGTGTCTGTGTTTGTGTCTGTGTCTGTGTCTGTGTGTGTGTGTGTGTGAGAGAGAGAGAGAGAGAGAGTGTGTGTGTGTGTGTCTGTGTGTCTGTGTGTGTGTGTGTGTCTGTGTGTGTCAGTGTGTGTGTGTGAGAGAGAGAGAGAGAGAGAGAGAGAGAGAGTGTGTGTGTGTCTGTGTGTGTGTCTGTGTCTGTGTGTGTGTGTGTGTGTGTGTGTGTGTGTGTGTCGTGTGTGTGTGTGTGTCGTGGTGATGTGTGTGTGTGTGTGTGTGTGCTGTTGATGTTGACGTAATCTGCTGTGACGGATCTCCATATGTTCTTCTGTCCCTGAGGAACACGTGTGTGCACGAGCTTCAATATCTGACAGCCTTTATAGCATCATGACAACCATAAACATCCTGACCTTTCACCAGAGCCTCAGTCACATCAGTCCAGCAGAGCCTCGGCATTCAAGTGTGCTGCGGACACGACAACATATTCAAATACACAACTAATCAAATAATAAATGTTAACTGAAACTAATAAATAAAAAATATATATTAACTGAAATCAAATAAAAATAAAAACTAATAAAATAATAAATATTAACTGAAATCAAATTAAAATATAAAATAAATAAAAAATTATATTAACTGAAATCAAATAAAAATAAAAACTAATAAAATAATAAATATTAACTGAAATCAAATAAAAACTAATAAAATAATAAATGTTAGCTCAAATAAAATTAAAATACAAAACTAATAAAATAATAAATATTAACTGAAATCAAATAAAAAAACTAATAAAATAATAAATGTTAGCTCAAATAAAATTAAAATACAAAACTAATAAAATAATAAATATTAACTGAAATCAAATAAAAACTAATAAAATAATAAATGTTAACTGAAACTAATAAAACTAATAATATTAACTGAAATCAAATAAAAATAAAAACGAATAAAATAATAAATATTAACTGAAATCAAATTAAAATATAAAATAAATAAAAAAATTATATTAACTGAAATCAAACTAAAATATAAAATTAATAAAATAATAAATGTTAGCTAAAATAAAATTAAAATACAAAACTAATAAAATAATAAATGTTAGCCAAAAATAAAATTAAAATACAAAACTAATAAAATAATAAATGTTAGCTAAAATAAAATTAAAATACAAAACTAATAAAATAATAAATGTTAGCTAAAATAAAATTTAAATACAAAACTAATAAATATTAACTGAAATCAAACTAAAATATAAAATTAATAAAATAATAAATATTAACTGAAATCAAATTGAAATAAAAACTAATAAAACAAATGTTAACTTAAATAAAATTAAAATAAAAACTATTAAAATAATAAAACAAATGTTAACTGAAATAAAATATAAAATAAAATAATAAATGTTAACTGAAATAAAATTAAAATACAAAACATTAATAAAACGCATGAAAATAATGAACTTTTATCTTGTATATTTTATTTCAGCTCTTCTACTATAAAAGTAATTTTCATGAAGTTTATCGTGATTTACTAAAACAACTAACGCTAAAATTAAAATCAAATTAATAAAAACTAGGTATATTTACAAAAAAAATTAATTTTGACTAGTAAAACTGACAAAAAACAATTTGATTTAATCATAAACAATTGAAGCCCCATTATTTTACTTAATTAAAATAATTTAAAATTATGTAATTAAAATATGAACCATACTAACTTATTTCAGTTAGTCTGACTTATTAAATTACATTAAGTTCGACTAAATTAAATAAGCCTGGTTTATTTGGTGAACTTGTTTTAAGAAACAGCCCCCAGGATTATTATACGTATTATACTTAAACTAGAACCGTAAAATGTTTTCTTCGTTATTTAAATCATAATAAACTAACTGAAATTAAACGTAAATATACTTATTTTATTTTAGTATCATTGAGAAACAATAATAACTTAATTTTTTTGTTAGTTTTTATTTTTGTATTTCTGTTTTTATTACAAAAAAATGTTATTTACATTATTATTATGTTATTTAAATAAATGTAATTTATTTGGATGGGACAATTCATATTGATAAACCTACAATATAAATATATATATAAAAAAATAGATTACATTTCTTGCTACAGTTTTTGTAATTTTAGTGTGTTTGTATAATTTTTAGTAGTATTTTTTGTTAGTTTGTTTGTTTAAAAAAAATGCCTATATAGTTTTTAATCATTTTTATTGCAACTTTCTTAATTAATTTCGTAAGTCCGGTTAAACTAAATGCCTCAATTTTTGTTTTTTAGAAAAGTTTATTTATTTTTATATTTATATATAGTGCTGTGAAACCGATTAATCTATGCATCCAAAATAAATAATATTAAAATATAAAAAAAAAAAAAATTGTTTACATAATATATGTGTGTGTTTTATATATTTATTATCACACTTGCATGTATATATTTCAGAAAAATATGTTATGTTTATACATTAAATATATTTATGTATAATATATAAATATATACTGTATGTGTGTGTATTTATATAGATATAACACATATATTATGCCTTTATTTTGGATGGGATTAATCATTTGGCAGCACTAATTGTATTATATTTGATCAGAAATGCACATATTTGTAGGTTTGTTTGGCTGAAAACCCTGCAGCAGATGCACACATGCTGGGATTGTTCTGTGGTTGTCGGTACATGTGACATAAATCATATTTGTGTTTTACATGTTTTGTGTTATCAGTGAAATCCCTAGAAACGCTGCATGTCAGTGTAATCTGTGCATAATCTGAGATTACCGATGACAGAAGAGACACGTCAGCGGCGCTGTTAAACAACGTGATTAAACCAGAGCGAGTGTGGAAAGATTCATTCCTTCAGTGTTCAGATCGAGGTCTAAAAACACAGAAATGTGTAAATGAGAGACATTGGTTCTGTTTGAGTGTTCAGTCCTTCACTGAGGAACGGCTGTAGATCCCGAGGGAGCGATTAAAGCCTTGCGCTAATTAGAGAACTTCTAGAACAAGGGAGTTAAAAACACACGAGTACGCCGAGATCCGGAGGGCTGGGAGTTGTAGTCCATCCTCAGAGACTGTAGTTCTGTGCGCAAAAACACCTCGTTCTGATTCAGTATGTCATCAAACTGGTGGAAGATCAATTAATCAATGTAGTTAAAATAACAAAATAACATTTCATTTATAAGAAAATAACTGGAGGCCTCTCAGAGTGTTATTTTTGTATCATTTGTTAAATATTTTTGTACTTTAAGTTAAAGTTTTAGTCATTTTTGTTGCGTTTGTGCTTTTTATTATCATTGTTTAATTTGCATAATTGTTTTATTTTGAGCTGTTTTAGGATACATGGTGTTAAACTAGATGAAACATGTCGCGTTGGAAACTATCTGAAATAAAACAATTATATTTATACGTTATATTCGTTTTTTATTCTTTTGTTTATGATTTTGGTTTTGGTTGAAAATGGAAATCTTGATAAATACAAGCGTAATTATTGTGTTTTGAATATTTTTTATTTCTATTTTCATATGAATTCTAGATAAAGTTGTAGTAATTATTTGTTTTTGTCATTTTATTTTTTTATAATTATTTTTATATATATATATATATCGTTTTTATTCATTTTTTTTAAAGTTTTTGTTATGCTATTTTCATGCAGTTACAATTTTGTTTGATTTTAGTTTTGATTTACTATAAAAATCCTGATAGTTGATTATGTATAATGTATTTTTGAATAAATCTGTCATGAAAACAAGTTATGACATCCACTGTTTAGAAATATAGAAACATAATTATATCATTGAACATTTTTATAAATTTTATATTTTACTATTATTATATTTTTCATGTTTTATTTTATTTTTAAAGCAGTGTTATGTGCAATTATTATATATTTGTTTATAAATGACTTTAATATAGTAATGTGGGTTTTATTATGTGGTTCACAGCATTAGTTGAGAGAGATTTGATCCTTGAATGAAATTGATTCGCTGTGAATCCAAATGAATCAAACTGAATCAAACTGAATCAAACTGAAATTGAATCGAATCACACGCTTGTGAATCAAATGCAATGCAATGGTGGACAGCCCTCCTGTGAACCCTGATCTTTAGAGAAACACAGACATACAGAGAGAGAGAGAGATAGAGAGAGAGAGAGAGAGAGAGAGAGAGAGGAGGAAAATAATAATCTCAGGCTAAATTAAAAACATCCTGAAATGAAATAAAGATGAGTGTGGTGTTGGGTCTCAGCCACCGGAATATAAAAGACAGAGTATTAAATATATATACGGCACAGGAGGCAAAGTGAATGCTAAGCTGAAGTACCTCAACCGTCTGTCTCTCTCTCACACACACACACACACACACACTCACACACACTCTCTCACACACACACACACACACACACACACTCACACACACACACACACACACACACACAACCACACACACTCACTCTCTCTCTCTCTCTCTCACACACACACACTCACACACACACTCACACACACTCAACACACTCTCTCACACACACACACACCACACACACACTCACACACACACACACACACACACACACACACACTCACACACACACACACACACACTCTCCTCTCTCTCTCTCTCTCTCTCTCTCTCTCTCTCTCTCTCTCTCTTCTCTCTCTCTCTCTCTCTCTCTCTCTCTCTCTCTCTCTCTCTCTCTCTCTCTCTCTCTCTCCCTTCTCTCTCTCTCTCTCTCTCCTCTCTCTCTCTCTCTCCTCTCTCTCTCTCTCTCTCTCCTCACACACTCTCTCTCTCTCTCTCTCTCGCTCTCTATTTCACACACACACCACACCTCTCTCTCTCTCTCTCTGTCTCCACACACACACACTCTCTCTCTCTCTCGCTCTCTATTTCACACACACACACACACACACACACACACACACACACACACACTCTCTCTCTCTCTGTCTCTCACACACACACACACACTTTTAATAAGATTCCCTGTTATTTTCCCACTCCTGTAATGCTTTTATTATTGCAGATTCACTCGCAGGTGAAGCATATTGATCACAGGGCCATGAGAGAGAGAGAGAGAGAGAGAGAGAGAGAGAGAGAGAGAAATGTGCATGCTTTCATAAATCAGAGAGCGAGGACGAGCGACAGAAATGAAATTCGCCCCAGAATCTATCCGTGAACTTTCTGCTGTCTATCCTGCGTCTGCATTCGAGCTGAAGCACACGAGAGCAGAGAAACCACACGCCTCGTTTAGGGAAGTTATGAGTATTAATCTCCAGAACAATTAAAGAGCAGCATATAATGCTCTATTCATGCATGCTTAACAAGCAGATCACTGTTATTCAATACAGCTGAGATACTGTGGTTTTCATTCATATTCGGAATTCAGTTTTATATTTTCCTAAAATGTTTAATGCTGTCAAATTATTAATAATTAATAATTCAATTTTAAATAATTAATAACAAAATATATTTTTTGCATAATACATGTATGTGTGCACTGTGTATATTTATTATATATATATATATATAAATGCACACACATGCATGTATATATTTAAGACATTTTTTATATTTTAAATTATATGAATATAATATTTTCAATAATATATGTGTGTATTTATGTAGACATAATAAATATGCACAGTATGCATGCACACGTTATGTAAAAAAAAAAAAAAATATATATATAAAATAATATAAAAAACATTTATTTTGGATGTGATTAATTGTGATTAATCGTTTGACGGCACTAAAAATGTTGTTAAAGTTTTAGCCATTTTTGTGTTTTTGGTAGATTTTATTCATTTTTTTTTTTTTTTGCTTATATACTTTTTATAATTTTTTTTGTATTAGTTTTAGTTATTTTAGAGCATCAAGTTAAACTAAATGAAAATGAGAAAATGTAAATAATGTTTTTTTTTAGCTTATTTCAATTTTTTTGTCTTAGTTCATTATAATAACCCTCTTTTATTGGCAGAATACCGCATTATTTTTAATATAAACATGTATTTAAGTGATGCCCATTGGTCTTATATGTTGATCATCAATGTTGTAAACAATTGATCTGCTTCATATTTGAATAGAAACCGTCATATATGAGATTTTTCGGGATTCACGGATGAATAGAAAGTTCAAAAGAACAGCAGAAATATAAATATTTTGTAACATTTATGATTATACGCGACCGATTTAAAATGCCTTTGATTCATTATTTTTATTTTTTTTTTCTAAATGCACATTCTGTCCAAACAGCAATGTTTGCTGAACCCAGAACTCGTTTCCGAGCATGTCTAGTTCACTCGTGAGTTATGTCGTAACTAGTCACGTGTCTGTATTTGAAGTGTTTTAATGTGAGTCTCTGAGAGCGGATGGTTGTGATAATGGAGGCATTACATCAGCGTTTCCATCCTCCGCAGTGTTTGTGAGGAACAGAGATGTTTCAGTCATTGATCGAGAGCTTTTAGAAAACAAAGGTTTACATGAAAGCTCCTGTTTGTCAGAAAACATTACTATTATATGACGTGCTCCAGCGAACTGAACATCAGATATGATGCTTGTTTTCAGAGCTGATCCAAAAATACAGTCAAATTGTGCAATATTATTAGTATTTAAACAGATGTTTTTTAATGTGAATATTTGTTAAACTGTCATTTATTTCTGTGATCAAAGATAAACAAATATTAAATAATAATCCTGAAAAAAAATGCATGAGTTTCCACTAAAATATTGTGCTGTTTTTAACATTGATAATAATCATAAATGTTTCTTGAGCAGTATATTATTATGATTTCTGAAGATTATGTGACACTGAAGACTGGAGTAATGATGCTTGAAATACACAGAAATAAATTACAGTTTAATATATATTCATATAGAAAACAGCTGTTTTACATTCTAATAATATTTCACAATTTTACTGTATTTTTGATCAAATAAATGCATTCTTGAAGAGACTTCTTTCACTGATTCTTCCAGTTTTGTTCTCTGAGAAATGCATATATTTGTGCTTATAGTTGCATTAAAATGAATCTTTCGCTCTTACTGTATATTACTGCTGACTGTTTATAGATCAGATGATTTAATTCAGTTAAAAACAGCATCGTTCATCTGACACGTCAATTACAGCGACAGCATCACGTTTAATATTCACACTAAACCAATAAAACAAGCAGCACACGCAATAATAAAACTGGACGGCAGATTATTTATTTATTTTAAAAAAGACAAAAATGCTGCATTTTTATCCTCCAGGAATTTATGTGAAGATTCAAATGAATCATTTTGTTATTCAAACGAGCTGCTGTGAATGAACTGACTCACTCAAATGAATCATTTTGTTATTCAAACGAGCTGCCTGTGAATGAACTGACTCACTCAAATGAATCATTTTGTTATTCAAACGAGCTGTCTGTGAATGAACTGACTCACTCAAATGAATCATTTTGTTATTCAAACGAGCTGCCTGTGAATGAACTGACTCACTCAAATGAATCATTTTGTTATTCAAACGAGCTGTCCGTGAATGAACTGACTCACTCAAATGAATCATTTTGTTATTCAAACGAGCTGTCTGTGAATGAACTGACTCACTCAAATGAATCATTTTGTTATTCAAACTAGCTGTCCGTGAATGAACTGACTCACTCAAATGAATCATTTTGTTATTCAAACGAGCTTCCTGTGAATGAACTGACTCACTCAAATGAATCATTTTGTTATTCAAACGAGCTGCCTGTGAATGAACTGACTCACTCAAATGAATCATTTTGTTATTCAAACGAGCTTCCTGTGAATGAACTGACTCACTCAAATGAATCATTTTGTTATTCAAACGAGCTTCCTGTGAATGAACTGACTCACTCAAATGAATCATTTTGTTATTCAAACGAGCTGCCTGTGAATGAACTGACTCACTCAAATGAATCATTTTGTTATTCAAACGAGCTGTCCTGTGAATGAACTGACTCACTCAAATGAATCAGAAAGTGTGTGTTTGATACGAACCATTGAGTCATTTCCCAAACTTCACGAATGTATCCGGATAACCGTATGTACAATTTACATTCACAGAACTGTATTTTGAAAAATAAATGAATTGATAATGTTGATAATGAAGTTTAATTAATGTACATTGAATTTAATTGATTGATGCAGATTTACAGTCGATGAAAATGTTTCTGAGTTGGTCTGTTTATGGGTGATGTGTAAATATGAGCAGAGAAATGATGCGTGTGTGTGTCCTGAAGGTCAGCGGTCTGCCGCAGTGCATTGTGGGAAATCTGCCCCAGTCAGAATGAATGTGTGGTTTGTCTTTGACTTTGTCCCAGAATTCATCACCGACTGAAGAAGATCCTGCTCTCTTCCTTCCTTCCTTCCTTCCTTCCTTCCTTCCTTCCTTCCTTCCTTCCTTCCTTCCTTCCTTCCTTCCTTCATTCCTTCCTTCCTTCATTCCTTCATTCCTTCCTTCCTTCCTTCCTTCCTTCCTTCCTTCCTTCCTTCCTTCCTTCCTTCCTTCCTTCCTTCCTTCCTTCCTTCCTTCCTTCCTTCCTTCCTTCCTTCCTTCCTTCCTTCTTTAATTCTTTCCTTCGACTTTGTAAAAGTTCATGAAGGTATAAGGAGTGCAGAACCGGTGTGTGTGTGTGTGTGAGAGAGAGAGTGTGTGTCTGTGTGAGAGAGAGAGTGTGTGTGTGTGTGTGTGTGTGTGATGTGTGTGTGAGAGAGAGAGAGAGAGAGTGTGTGTGTGTGTGTGAGAGAGAGAGAGAGAGAGAGAGAGAGAGAGTGTGTGTGTGTGTGAGAGAGAGAGATGTGTGTGTGTGTGTGAGAGAGATAGAGTGTGTGTGTGTGTGTGTGTGTGTGTGAGAGAGAGAGAGAGAGAGAGAGAGAGAGTGTGTGTGTGTGAGAGAGAGTGTGTGTGTGTGTGTGAGAGAGAGAGTGTGTGTGTGTGTGTGAGAGAGAGAGAGAGAGAGAGTGTGTGTGTGTGTGTGTGTGTGTGTAGAGAGTGTGTGTGTGTGAGAGAGAGAGAGAGAGAGAGTGTGTGTGTG
>CM049830.1:705105-707605 GCA_027422435.1 Schizopygopsis pylzovi | reverse complement strand
TTTCTTAAAAACATCATCTTTCTGGGAAAGTTTTATGACACATATCATCTAAAATGAAGCAGGTGTCGTTCCAAACCCGTATGTTGTTGCAAAATATTCCAATGTTTAGTTTCAATGTTTGTGCGTCTACTTTAAAAATGAACATTTGATCATAATTCATCTTCGTAAAACACAAAAGAAGATATTTTGAAGAATTGGACACATTCACTTCCACTGTATGAACAACAAACCCCGAGACTTTGTGCTAAATATCCCAAAAGTTGACATCTGCAGTAATTATGTTGCATCGTCCGATCACTTATACCGAGACCTTTTGTGCAGATGCGTTGAAATAATGATCAGTGGGTTTCTGAGGATTAAGGACTTGAATTATTGACTCCTGATTGGAAATATTTGACACACTTTGATAGTTAGTTTGGGTAGAAATATGATTTGTCATATTTTTTTTTATCCATTTTCCTGCTTGTTCTCCTGTCTGGAAAATTGATTCATATTTGAATATTTTATTTGTTTTTTAATCACTATTTCGTTTTGAGGAGGTAAAATCGGTCCTTATCAACCT
Source organism: Schizopygopsis pylzovi (assembly GCA_027422435.1). NCBI lineage: Eukaryota > Metazoa > Chordata > Actinopteri > Cypriniformes > Cyprinidae > Schizopygopsis > Schizopygopsis pylzovi. Next base: position 707,043 of record CM049830.1, on the reverse strand, counting down.
CGGTTGACATGGCAACAGAATTCTGTCCCATTCTTTTGGCAGTGAATGTTGTGGGTGAGAAATTATGAAATATGGTACCAAATAATCCTATTTACAGTTTTTTACAATCATGTTTGCACTAATAACAGATCCTTCATGTCATTTTTCAAAACACTGAACATTTTTCCGAATGCTTGGATACAATACACACGAGCCAAAGATCTTTTGATCATTGAACTAATATCACCGGTTCAAAATAACTTAACATCAAATTATTAATATTTCATAACGCAGCTCACACATTACATCTGAACTGAGTGTATATTCATTTCATTATAATGATCTAACTATCAACTGATACGACTGCTCAGAATAAAATGTAACAGTTGCATTATTTTTTAAGCATATTTTTATGGAAAATTATGAACACGCGTTTAGATTACTAAAGTGAAGCAACCGAGGACTGAGTATGTTCAGGTATGATCAGATTCAAGATTCCTGTTGTTAGGGAGATAAAAAACCCCCAAAATTATACATGATAGTTATTAGTATGTGTTTTTCCTTCAGTAAATGTGTGTTTAGAGGATGATATAGCTGAAGCTGATGAAAAACATTCATACTTTTGGATGAGGCAGGCCATTTTGAGACCCTCCCCCCACTGAATGTGATTTTGAGACCACCCCCCCACTGAATGTGATTTTGAGACCCTCCCCCCACTGAATGTGATTTTGAGACCCTCCCCCCACTGAATGTGATTTTGAGACCACCCCCCCACTGAATGTGATTTTGAGACCCCCCATTTTCCCCCCACTGAATGTGATTTTGAGACCACCCCCCCACTGAATGTGATTTTGAGACCCATCCCCCCACTGAATGTGATTTTGAGACCACCCCCCACCGAATGTGATTTTGCGACCACCCCCCCACTTAATGTGATTTCCCCCCCACTGAATGTGATTTTGAGATCACCCCCACTGAATGTGATTTTGCGACCACCCCCCACTTAATGTGATTACTGAATGTGATTTTGAGATCACCCCCCACTGAATGTGATTTTGAGATCATCCCCCACCGAATGTGATTTTGAGACCACCCCCCACCGAATGTGATTTTGCGACCACCCCCCACTTAATGTGACTTACTGAATTGATTTTGAATCACCCCCCACTGAGATGTGAGTTTTGAGATCATCCCCCACAACGAATGTGATTTTGAGACCACCCCCACTGAATGCTGATTCATTGAGACCATTTCCCCCCACTGAATGTTCAAGATTTTGTAGAATCCACCCTAACCATTTGAATGGATTTGAGACCTGCCAACCCCAATGAATGTGATTTTGAGACCACCCCCACTGAATGTGATTTTTTGAGGACCTACCCCCCACTGAATGTGATTTTGAGACCTACCCCCCACCGAATGTGATTTTGAGTTTTTTACCACCCTCCACCGAATGTGATTTTGAGATCACCCCCCAACTGAATGTGATTTTGAGATCATCCTTCCTCACTACGAATGATGATTTATGAGACCACCCCCACTGAATGTGATTTTGAGACCCTCCCCCCACTGAATGTGATTTATGAGACCACCCACCCACTGAAATGTGTATATTTGAGACCCTCCCCCCACTGAATGTGATTTTGAGACCACCCCCACTGAATGTGATTTTGAGACCCTCCCCCACTGAATGTGATTTTGAAGACCACCCCCACTGAATGTGATTTTGAGATCACCCCCACTGAATGTGATTTTGAGATCACCCCCCACTTAATGTGATTACTGAATGTGATTTTGAGATCACCCCCACTGAATGTGATTTTGAGATCACCCCCCACCGAATGTGATTTTGAGATCACCCCCCCACCGAATGTGATTTTGAGATCACCACCCCACATGAATGTGATTTTGAGATCACCCCCCACTGAATGTGATTTTGAGATCACCCCCCACCGAATG
>CM049830.1:682605-702605 GCA_027422435.1 Schizopygopsis pylzovi | reverse complement strand
TCTGACTCAAATATATGTTTACACGTTTACAAATGAGGAGTGCGCCGGAGCGCCGTCACTTCTGATTGCTGCGGACTCGCGCCAGTGCAGCTCTTGTTTAGATGAATGATTAAAGTTACGGCCCAGCCTGGACTCTCCGCTCAGCCATCTTATTTCAAGAAGAACGGGGGAGCTGTCATCTTTTGATGCATGCGGAGAGAAGGTGTGCGCGTTCACGCGGCCCGCGTCATTCCTGGAAGTCACCGCGTTTTCAAAGTCAAAACGCTGTCTGGTTTTAGTGTTATATGACCAATTTAAGTGTGCAATTTTCAGAAATTGAGATGTATGCATCATCTGAAAGCTGAATAAATAATATTTCCATTGATGTATGGTTTGGACAATATTTGTAAATCTGGAATCTAAGGGTGCAAAAAAATCTAAATATTGAGAAAATCATCTTTAAAGTTGTTCAAATGAAATTCTTAGCAATGCATATTAATACGTTTTGATATATTTGTGGTAGGAAACTTACAAAATATCTTCATGGAATATAATCTTTACTTAATATCCTAATGATTTTTGGCATAAAATAAACATTTTGACCCATACAATGTATTTTTGGCTTTTGCTGGAAATATACCCCAGTGACTTAAGACTGTTTGTGTCCATCAAATACTATATAAATATGAGGCAAAAACTCATACAGTTGCATTTTCGCCCCAATAGCTTGAATTTTAGGGCTGCATTGATGGCGGTGTTGCCCTGCATCATATTTGTCAGCTGTATGAATGTAAGATGATGTACAGGTCTGGGGGCGGGGCTAGTGTGTTAACTGCGTTAAATATTTTAATCTGCATTATTTTTTCAATAACTAATTAAGTTACACAAGCTTCAGTCTGTGTCCAGACCCCCCCCCCCCCAGAAGACCTCTATATATGAATAACATACAACTATACCAAATTCTGCTTAATCACAACGTTTAATCGCAACATAATCAACAATGTTCACCGTTTGTTTGATTACGTGTAATATGTAACTAACGGCATGATTCTTACTGTACATTTCTGTCATAGTCACCACTAATAACCTACTACTAAATATAATATAGAAACTTAATATTTTCTGTAAAGCTGCCTTGCAATGATTTGAAAAAATCGTGAAAAGCTCTGTACAAACAAACTTGAATTTAATTAAGTTAACGCTTACACTGACACCCCTAATATATATATATATATATATATATATATAAAATCTTGCATGCATCTTGTATATATTTCAATCAACTTTTATAAACAATAAAAAATCTGCACTCATGTTGTAAATGAAAACGAATGACTTGCTTTTTATGTGTTCATTGTATCTTCATATTCCGATAGTATTTTGTATATAAATACATATTCACATTTTGAATGGAAACATAGCTAGTATGAACACTTCAAGCAGTAGCTAGTGTACATAGCTAGTATGAACACTTCAAGCAGTAGCTAGTGTACATAGCTAGTATGAACACTTCAAGCAGTAGCTAGTGTACATAGCTAGTATGAACACTTCAAGCAGTAGCTAGTGTACATAGCTAGTATGAACACTTCAAGCAGTAGCTAGTGTACATAGCTAGTATGAACACTTCAAGCAGTAGCTAGTGTACATAGCTAGTATGAACACTTCAAGCAGTAGCTAGTATACATAGCTAGTATGAACACTTCAAGCAGTAGCTAGTGTACATAGCTAGTATGAACACTTCAAGCAGTAGCTAGTGTACATAGCTAGTATGAACACTTCAAGCATGTCTGCAGTTTTGTGTGTTTTTCTAGTTCCCTCGGTTCGGCTACGGCTCGCTCTGTTATGATTTTCTCTGTCTTCTCTCTCTCTGAATGATGGATCGCTGTGGGTTTTGTCGCTGTGATGGTTCGCTCTCCTCCTGTGGGATGCGCGCGTGTGCCGGTGATCTATGGCCCGTGAAGTTCTCAGTCCTGGTGGTCGGTAACGGGGCGGTGTATTCTCCGGGGCGCTGTGAGGAGACTGTGCATTATCTGTCGAGTCCTTCAGGGCCAGAGAGACGAATCAAGCGTGATATAGAGCTCTCCTCCAAAGCTTAAGCACATAAACAACACAGTTCTTCTCTTTCCTTCTTTCCCGTCAGTGTCTGCTCCGGTCACACTCACACAGATGGGATTATTTTCAATTCTCAGACACTGTGCTTAATTAGCACCAACGTTTTACCTAATTAGAGCACAGTGTCAGTGCTCACCTGTATTAAAATTCATTTTGAGCTTGCAATCCGTCATCTGAGCTTTCATTAGGAAGCAACTCGTAGATATTGAAACAGACAAACATCCTCACTTTTGTCTTGGAACAACGCTGTGTCTTCTTGTACTGTGTTAACACTGTAATATAAGACCAGATGAACACACAGCAGGTCTCTCTGTCCGTGTTTTAACACTTGAATCTTTCTGATTTTTCTTTCAAAAAGGGTTTTTGCAGTGAAGTGTTTTGTGGTTCCTCGAAGAACTTTCCAATGATACATTTCCATATTTTTCCATATAAGTGTTAAGTACATTTTAATAACCTTTTTCCACTATAAAGAACCTTTAGTGGTTGCATGGATGTTAAACTTTTTTCATGTAACCACTGATGCCAATAACACTCTTTAACAGAAAATTAACAATTTTTTTTGTTGCAAAAACAGAATTTTTTTCAAAAATCATGTTTTTGTCATTTTTGTTAGGCTATAAATCTGGTTGGTTTGTATTGATGACGTAATATGTAAATGACATGCGTGCGGCCCGTGAGACTTGCGCTTGGACCATAGTGCGGCCCGGTGGAAATAAAGGTTGAGAACCGCTGCTGTCGAGATTACGTCCATTTCTGGCGTGATGGTATTTCAGTGCGGTGTATGCGATATTAGCATGTCTTTAATAAGATCGGTCACAAACATGATCCCTGCACGATCTAATGTGTAGCGTCATATTAACTCACTGTCATGCATTGTGTGCAACACATTTCTTCATGTTTCGTCCATGTTCTCCGCTGCCTCTTAAGCATCTTAAAAGTCCTCATCCGTACGAATCTGGACCTTAAGACCTCTTTTAAGAGTTAAGATGCTTTCAGAATGACTTTTTTCTCTATTAGGATCGTTTCTTTAATTTTAAGAGGAAACGCCCACATTTCTGAGAATTTTCTTAGAATATTGTTACGAGGACTCTTAGCACTAATATTTATCTTAAGTCTTAGCACCCTGATGTTTAATCCAGCCCTTCATGGAGCCACAGATCAAAGCGGTCACATATTTCAGACTGATAAATAGCTGATCTGGGATCAGGTTCTTCTAAACCGTGTCCATTATGATGTGAGAAGGTGTAAGAGCTGATCTCAGATCTAATGCATCTGTAGCGATGCCTTTGGCATTAGATTGATATTGGTGAAGCTCTTGATCGTATTTCAGAAGATGTCTTTATGGACTCTCTAACTGGAACTGGTTAACTGGAAATCAGGCGCAGATCATATTATCTCACTTCACTCTGTCGATATATGCACCTGTTTATTAGCTCCTAAATCTAATTCTGAGGTTTCAAACCAGCTAAGAATGAAATTGGTCCAGCTGAAGCTATTCTAAGATCACTTGAAGTTCTCGCAGTCTACAAGATTTCAGCCTCGTTCTGCTTCCAGAAGAAAGATTGTGCTTCTATCGTGCTTAGTGCTTAAAAATCACTTCCAGAATTTCGGTAAAGCATGAAGAGAAATTGCATTTAAGCATTGCTCCGGTTTCATTTTCAGACACATTTCTCAGTCAAATAAATGTGAATGCAATTCTGAATCTGCTTAAATGCTACATTTATGTCTATTAAAATAAACACAATGCACATAAGATATTTTGAAATCTAATAAATGAGTATATATAAAGTTTACATATAATATATATATTTTTTTGCATATCATTTTAGGTGTACTTTAGTGTACAAATATTCTGTAATATCTGTGTGCTTCGGGTTTTTTCCAGTGGCTGGTTTAATAGTTGCTCCAATAAGTGGTGATAAGTGACAGTTTATTATGTGTTCTGAAAAATGTCATTATGATCAGTGAAAAAACGAGTGCAATGAGATGATCTCGAATCATAATTCAACTGATATTGTTTGAAACACTTGATTATTTAAGTATATGATGATCATTTATGTGACTCTTATGTCGAATATTTGTTAAAACTGGATACTTCAGAAGTCAGGAGTGAGTATTAATCATTTACTCATTCATGTCGATATATGCACCTGTTTATTGTCTAAAGTCTTTATGAGTGAGTCATTGAATCAATACTCAACTAATTTGTTAAAACACTGATTCAGTTAGAAGTCTCTATGAGTGATCATTGAATCATTCACTCATACAATTATGTTCAAAACACTGATTCGTTCAGAAGTCTCTATGAGTGAGTCATTGAATCATTTACTCATTCTTTCATATGATTTGTTCAAAACACTGATTAATTCAGAAGTCTTTATGAGTGAGTCATTGAATCATTCACTCAACTAATTTGTTCAAAACACTGATTCGTTCAGAAGTCTCTAGGAGTGATTAATTGAATCATTCACTCAACTAATTTGTTCAAAACACTGAGTCGTTCAGAAGTCTCTATGAGTGAGTCATTGAATCATTCACTCAACTAATTTGTTCAAAACACTGAGTCGTTCAGAAGTCTCTATGAGTGAGTCATTGAATCATTTACTTTTTTCATATATTTGTTCAAAACACTGATTAATTCAGAAGTCTTTATGAGTGAGTCATTGAATCATTCACTCAACTAATTTGTTCAAAACACTGATTAGTTCAGAAGTCTCTAGTGAGTGATTCATTGAATCATTACTCAACTAATTTGTTCAAAACATGGATTTGTTCAGGAGCAAAACAGGAGATGAGTCATTTGAATCATTCATTCATACTGATTTGTTCAAACACTGATTCATTCAGAAGTCTCTATGAGTGATTCATTGAATCATTTACTCATTCATCCGAAAATTTGTTCAAAACACTGATTCATTCAGAAGTCTCTATGAGTGAGTCATTGAATCATTTACTCATTCTTTCATATGATTTGTTCAAAACACTGATTAATTCAGAAGTCTTTATGAGTGAGTCATTGAATCATTCACTCAACTAATTTGTTCAAAACACTGATTCGTTCAGAAGTCTCTAGGAGTGATTCATTGAATCATTCACTCAACTAATTTGTTCAAAACACTGATTCGTTCAGAAGTCTCTAGGAGTGATTCATTGAATCATTCACTCAACTAATTTGTTCAAAACATGGATTTATTCAGGAGCAAAACAGGAGATGAGTCAGTTATTGAATCATTCTTTCATATAGATTTGTTCATAATCATTGATTTCATTCAGGAAGTCAAAACAGAGATGAGTCAGTTATTGAATCATTATTTCATATGATTAGTTCATATTATTGATTCATTCAGAAGTCTTAATGAGTGAGTCATTGAATCATTTACTCATTCATCCGAAAGATTTGTTCAAAACACTGATTCATTCAGAAGTCTCTATAAGTGAGTCATTGATTCAATCATTTGAATGATTAATTCACAATAATGATTAATTCAGTAAGTATGCATGCTACTGTGTGTTTCTCATTAACTCTCAGCTGTTAATTCTCCTGCGGCTTTGTTTGGATCTGCTGTGTTATCGTTGGTGGATCAGACCAGGAATATTGTGTCTAAAATATAAGTCCCTTCATATGAACATCTTGTTTATTGAACTGTCGGTCTGAGTCAAAACAGCAGTGAGATTATGAGTATGATATTGCTTAAATCTGTCTCTTCTCTTGTGGTTTCGCTGTTATTCAGTTCCCTCTATCTGTGTCAATACACATCTCTTTTCCCAAAGTTATGCTCTAATTAAGATCTGCTGTATATCGAATTGAACCATGTAAACGTTCCTATAGAATCTTTGCCATTTAGGAAATCAATACAGCAGCATGAACGGTCAAAGAGCGACTTTCCTTCACTTTCCTCTTGCTCTGAACTTCAGCTTTCGTCTGTCGTCTCAGATGAATCTAATAGGCCTCAGGAGAATAACAAGCCCATAATTGTCATTTAGAGAATACTTGAGTTAGGATAGCACCTCAGATCATTTGATGAGAGGTGTTTGAGGTCATATTGGTCTAAACCCAGCTTTGTGATCAGTTGCACGTCTCTATTTGTTCTCCATTTAGTCTCTTTGCTGTCTAAGTTAAATACATTTTCGATGTATTTTAACAGTGCATGTCCAAACCCAGTGCTGTAGATTACTTACAGATTATAATCAATACTGAATTACTTGACAAATACTGTAGTTAGTCATTTAATCCATTTTAGAGAATATAATCAGACTACTTTTAGATTACCTTTGACAACTTGTTTATCACATTGATTTAAAATAGGATAATCTTGCACCAAAATAATATAAAATACAACGAGAAAGGAAATATATTCCATGTGTTGTTATTAACAACACGAGGTGCATTAAACATTACATTAGGTCAAGCTTTGATTTAATGAAAAGCTGATCAATATTACAATTAAATAAAAAATAATCATTTTAAAATTAAACTTAAAATCTCAGGTGGTACTTCAAGTAAATATTTTAGGTGAAGGTTTCTCCTGACCAATAAAAAATAATAAAAAATGTGAATTCCTACATTACATGTAATAAAAACGTATAATTTTAAAACTTAAAAAATGTGAACATTCATCACAAAATTCAATGATGAACTGCCTTAAACTGAACATTGATTACTATTATCCTTCTGCATTATTAACATGCTATTTAATACTGTAAAGCTGCTTCGACACAATCTGGATTATTAAAAGCTCTCTCTCTCTCTCTCTCTCTCTCTCTCTCTCTCTCTCTCTCTCTCTCTCTCTCTCTCTCTCTCTCTCTTATATATATATAAAGCTGACTTGACTTTAAAATGCAATATAATCTAATTAAAAGTACTAAATTTTTGGTCCAAAATCCAACACTGGTCTAAAACCCAACATTGGTCTAAAACCCAACACTAGTCTAAAACCCAACACTGGTCTAAAACCCAACACTGGTCCAAAACCCAACACTGGTCTAAAACCCAACACTGGTCTAAACCCTAACACTGGTCTAAAACCCAACATTGGTCTAAAACCCAACACTAGTCTAAAACCCAACACTGGTCCAAAACCCAACACTGGTCTAAAACCCAACACTGGTCTAAAACCCAACACTGGTCTAAAACCCAACACTGGTCCAAAACCCAACACTGGTCCAAAACCCAACACTGGTCTAAAACCCAACACTGGTCTAAAACCCAACACTGGTCTAAACCCCAATACTGGTCCAAAACCCAACACTGGTCCAAAACCCAACACTGTTCCAAAACCCAACACTGGTCCAAAACCCAACACTGGTCTGAAAACCCAACAATGGGCCAAAACCCAAAACCCAACACTGGTCTAAAACCCAACACTGGTTTAAAACCCAACACTGGTCCAAAACCCAACACTGGTCCAAAACCCAACACTGGTCTAAAACCCAACACTGTTCCAAAACCCACCACTGGTCTAAAACCCAACACTTATCCAAAACCCAACACTGGTCTAAAACCCAACACTGGTCTAAAACCCAACACTGGTCCAAAACCCACCACTGGTCCAAAACCCAACACTTATCCAAAACCCAACACTGGTCTAAAACCCAACACTGGTCTAAACCCTAACACTGGTCTAAAACCCAACACTGGTCCAAAACCCAACACTGGTCCAAAACCCAACACTGGTCCAAAACCCAACACTGGTCCAAAACCCAACACTGGTCTGAAACCCAACAATGGGCCAAAACCCAAAACCCAACACTGGTCTAAAACCCAACACTGGTTTAAAACCCAACACTGGTCCAAAACCCAACACTGGTCCAAAACCCAACACTGGTCCAAACCCCAACACTGGTCTAAAACCCAACACTGTTCCAAAACCCACCACTGGTCTAAAACCCAACACTTATCCAAAACCCAACACTGGTCTAAAACCCAACACTGGTCTAAACCCCAACACTGGTCTAAAACCCAACACTGGTCTAAACCCCAACACTGGTCTAAACCCCAACACTGGTCTAAAACCCAACACTTATCCAAAACCCAACACTGGTCTAAACCCCAACACTGGTCTAAAACCCAATGTGGTCTAATATTACTTCCTAAATTTGAATAGCAAATCTGCATCTTATTTCCCACCTTAATTCAAAATCAGTTCAAATTGAAAAGGTCCGTCTCAATTCAGCTCTGATCTGTGTCATGAAAACCAGGATCAGACGAATCTGTGAGCTTCTCTTCAGATATAAGCACATCTAAAGTTCTGTGTTATTTTAGCCCGTCATCACACAGTTTCTGAAAGCTGACGCTCAAACACAGAAACACAATAAATCTACAAAAACCAGACGCTAATTATCAGCCTTTGACTCTGTTTTCAGTTTCAGAAAACACAATCTCTATCTAACACACAAAACAGAAATTAATATTACCGTGTTTGCTTTTGACATATGTTTGTGATATTTTAATTTTGCAAGAGATGAGGCGTTTTATGTGTAATTCTTGGATGTGTGTGTAAAGTTTTGAAAATGTGTGTAAGTAGTTAACTGTAGTAACGTATTGCATTAGCTACATTACACATTTTAAGTAGCGTAATCACCTTATTGTGGATGTGATTAATCGCGATTAATCGTTGCCGAGTACTAATTAGTTAATAATCTACGCAGCTCTACTAAGCCGTTCTCCGGTCCCGGATGTTTCCCTCGGGTGGGGGTGGGAGGGGGGGTGTTTCCCTCGGGTGGGGGTGGGAGGGGGGGTGTTTCCCTCGGGTGGGGGTGAGTGGGGGGATGTTTCCCGCTGGTGGGGGTGGGTGGGGTATGTTTTCCTCCCCTCCTCTCTTCATTATGTAGATGTGTCTCTCCTGCTGACTGCGTCTGCTATATTCCTCTTTTATTCGGTGTGTGTTTCTGTTGATTTGTCTCGCAGCGGGAGCGGAGAGGGCATCAATCACTGTCACTTACTGTCGCTCATCTTAAAGACGCGATACTTCTCGCTCTCACCCCGCCACCCGTCTGAATTCAAAACTCACTCAATACATAAATCTGCAGAGCACTCGGGAGCCCGGCAGCAATCTGACTCAAATATATGTTTACACGTTTACAAATGAGGAGCGCGCCGGAGCGCCGTCACTTCTGATTGCTGCGGACTCGCGCCAGTGCAGCTCTTGTTTAGATGAATGATTAAAGTTACGGCCCGGCCTGGACTCTCCGCTCAGCCATCTTATTTCAAGAAGAACGGGGGAGCTGTCATCTTTTGATGCATGCGGAGAGAAGGTGTGCGCGTTCACGAGGCCTGCGTCATTCCTGGAAGTCACCGCGCTTTCAAAGACAGAACACGGTCTGTTTTTAGTGTTATATGACCAATTTAAGTGTGCAGTTTTCAGAAATTGAGAGTTATGCATCATCTGGAAGCTGAATAAATGATATTTCCATTGATGTATGGTTTGTTATGATCGGACAATATTTGTAAATCTGGAATCTGAGGGTGCAAAAAAAATCTAAATATTGAGAAAAATCACCTTTAAAGTTGTTCAAATGAAATTCTTAGCAATGCATATTAATACATTTTGATATATTTGTGGTAGGAAACTTACAAAATATCTTCATGGAATATAATCTTTACTTAATATCCTAATGATTTTTGGCATAAAATAAACATTTTGACCCATACAATGTATTTTTGGCTTTTGCTGGAAATATACCCCAGTGACTTTACTATATACTATATAAATATGAGGCAAAAACTCATACAGTTGCATTTTCGCCCCAATAGCTTGAATTTTAGGGCTGCATTGATGGCGGTGTTGCCCTGCATCATATTTGTCAGCTGTATGAATGTAAGATGATGTACAGGTCTGGGGGCGGGGCTAGTGTGTTAACTGCGTTAAAATATTTTAATCTCGTTATTTTTTCAATAACTAATTAAGTTACACAAGCTTCAGTCTGTGTCCAGACCCCCCCCCCCCCAGAAGACCTCTATATATGAATAACATACAACTATACCAAATTCTGCTTAATCACAACGTTTAATCGCAACATAATCAACAATGTTCACCGTTTGTTTGATTACGTGTAATATGTAACTAACGGCATGATTCTTACTGTACATTTCTGTCATAGTCACCACTAATAACCTACTACTAAATATAATATAGAAACTTAATATTTTCTGTAAAGCTGCCTTGCAATGATTTGAAAAGATCGTGAAAAGCTCTGTACAAATAAACTTGAATTTAATTAAGTTAACGCTTAAACTGACACCCCTAATATATATATATAAATATATATATATATATATAAAATCTTGCATGCATCTTGTATATATTTAAATCAACTTTTATAAACAATAAAAAATCTGCACTCATGTTGTAAATGAAAACGAATGACTTGCTTTTTATGTGTTCATTGTATCTTCATATTCCGATAGTATTTTGTATATAAATACATATTCACATTTTGAATGGAAACATAGCTAGTATGAACACTTCAAGCAGTAGCTAGTGTACATAGCTAGTATGAACACTTCAAGCAGTAGCTAGTGTACATAGCTAGTATGAACACTTCAAGCAGTAGCTAGTGTACATAGCTAGTATGAACACTTCAAGCAGTAGCTAGTGTACATAGCTAGTATGAACACTTCAAGCAGTAGCTAGTGTACATAGCTAGTATGAACACTTCAAGCAGTAGCTAGTGTACATAGCTAGTATGAACACTTCAAGCAGTAGCTAGTAGACATAGCTAGTATGAACACTTCAAGCAGTAGCTAGTGTACATAGCTAGTATGAACACTTCAAGCAGTAGCTAGTGTACATAGCTAGTATGAACACTTCAAGCATGTCTGCAGTTTTGTGTGTTTTTCTAGTTCCCTCGGTTCGGCTACGGCTCGCTCTGTTATGATTTTCTCTGTCTTCTCTCTCTCTGAATGATGGATCGCTGTGGGTTTTGTCGCTGTGATGGTTCGCTCTCCTCCTGTGGGATGCGCGCGTGTGCCGGTGATCTATGGCCCGTGAAGTTCTCAGTCCTGGTGGTCGGTAAAGGGGCGGTGTATTCTCCGGGGCGCTGTGAGGAGACTGTGCATTATCTATCGAGTCCTTCAGGGCCAGAGAGACGAATCAAGCGTGATATAGAGCTCTCCTCCAAAGCTTAAGCACATAAACAACACAGTTCTTCTCTTTCCTTCTTTCCCGTCAGTGTCTCCTGCGGTCACACTCACACAGATGGGATTATTTTCAATTCTCAGACACTGTGCTTAATTAGCACCAACGTTTTACCTAATTAGAGCACAGTGTCAGTGCTCACCTGTATTAAAATTCATTTTGAGCTTGCAATCCGTCATTTGAGCTTTCATTAGGAAGCAACTCGTAAATATTGAAACAGACAAACATCCTCACTTTTGTCTTGGAACAACGCTGTGTCTTCTTGTACTGTGTTAACACTGTAATATAAGACCAGATGAATGCACAGCAGGTCTCTCTGTCCGTGTTTTAACACATGAATCTTTCTGATTTTTCTTTCAAAAAGGGTTTTTGCAGTGAAGCGTTTTTTGGTTCCTCGAAGAACTTTCCAATGATCAATTTCCATATTTTTCCATATAAGTGTTAAGTACATTTTAATAACCTTTTTCCACTATAAAGAACCTTTAGTGGTTGCATGGATGTTAAAGTTTTTTCATGTAACCACTGATGCCAATAACACTCTTGAACAGAAAATTAACAGTAATTTTTTTTGCAAAAACAGAAAATTTGTAAAAAATTATGTTTTTGTCATTTTTGTTAGGCTATAAATCTGGTTGGTTTGTATTGATGACGTAATATGTAAATGACATGCGTGCGGCCCGTGAGACTTGCGCTTGGACCATAGTGCGGCCCGGTGGAAATAAAGGTTGAGAACCGCTGCTGTCGAGATTACGTCCATTTCTGGCGTGATGGTATTTCAGTGCGGTGTATGAGATATTAGCATGTCTTTAATAAGATCGGTCACAAACATGATCCCTGCACGATCTAATGCGTAGCGTCGTATTAACTCACCGTCATGCATTGTGTGCAACACATTTCTTCATGTTTCGTCCATGTTCTCCGCTGCCTCTTAAGCATCTTAAAAGTCCTCATCCGTACGAATCTGGACCTTAAGACCTCTTTTAAGAGTTAAGATGCTTTCAGAATGTCTTTTTTCTCTATTAGGATCGTTTCTTTAATTTTAAGAGGAAACTCCCACATTTCTGATAATTTTCTTAGAATATTGTTATGAGGAGCAACTCTTTGCACTAATATTTATTTTAAGTCTTATCACCCTGATGTTTAATCCAGCCCTTCATGGAGCCACAGATCAAAGCGGTCACATATTTCAGACTGATAAATAGCTGATCTGGGATCAGGTTCTTCTAAACCGTGTCCATTATGATGTGAGAAGGTGTAAGAGCTGATCTCAGATCTAATGCATCATGATATTGGTGAAGCTCTTGATCGTATTTCAGAAGATGTCTTTATGGACTCTCTATGCGGTTAACTGGAAATCAGACGCAGATCATATTATCTCACTTCACTCTGTCGATATATGCACCTGTTTATTAGCTCCTAAATCTAATTCTGAGGTTTCAAACCAGCTAAGAATGAAATTGGTCCAGCTGAAGCTATTCTAAGATCACTTGAAGTTCTCGCAGTCTACAAGATTTCAGCCTCGTTCTGCTTCCAGAAGAAAGACTGTGCTTCATCGTGCTTAGTGCTAAAAATCCAGAATTTAGGTAAAGTATGAAGAGAAATTGCATTTAACCATTGCTCCGGTTTCATTTTCAGACACATTTCTCAGTCAAATAAATGTGTGAATGCAATTCTGAATCTGCTTAAATGCTACATTTATGTCTATTAAAATAAACACAATGCACATACGATATTTTGATATATAATATAATGAGTATATATAAAGTTTACATATAATATAGTTTTTGTTTTGCATATCATTTTAGGTATGACTTAAGTGTACAAATATTCTGTAATATCTGTGTGCTTCGGGTTTTTTCAGTGGCTGGTTTAATAGTTGCTCCAATAAGTGGTGATAAGTGACCGTCTTTATGTGTTCTGAAAAATGTATTTGATCAGGAACAAAACGAGGCATGGATGAGTCATCGAATCAATAATTCAACTGATTTGTTTGAAACACTGATTCATTTAGAAGTCACTATGAGTGATTCATTGAATCATTTACTCATTCATTCGAATTATTTGTTCAAAAAACTGATTCATTCAGAAGTCTCTATGAGTGAGTCATTGAATCATTCACTCAACTAATTTGTTCAAAACACTGATTAGTTCAGAAGTCTCTATGAGTGAGTCATTTAATCATTCATTCAACTAATTTGTTCAAAACACTGAGTCGTTCAAAAGTCTCTATGAGTGAGTCATTTAATCATTCACTCAACTAATTTGTTCAAAACACTGATTCGTTCCGAAGTCTCTAGGAGTGATTCATTGAATCATTCACTCAACTAATTTGTTCAAAACATGGATTTATTCAGGAGCAAAACAGGAGATGAGTCAGTTATTGAATCATTCTTTCATATGATTTGTTCATATCATTGATTCATTCAGAAGTCTTAATGAGTGAGTCATTGAATCATTTACTCATTCATCCGAATGATTTGTTCAAAACACTGATTCATTCAGAAGTCTCTATGAGTGAGTCATTGAATCATTTACTCATTCATCCGAATGATTTGTTCAAAACACTGATTCATTCAGAAGTCTCTATGAGTGAGTCATTGATTCAATCATTTGAATGATTAATTCACAATAATGATTAATTCAGTAAGTACGCATGCTACTGTGTGTTTCTCATTAACTCTCAGCTGTTAATTCTCCTGCGGCTTTGTTTGGATCTGCTGTGTTATCGTTGGTGGATCAGACCAGGAATATTGTGTCTAAAATATAAGTCCCTTCATATGAACATCTTGTTTATTGAACTGTCGGTCTGAGTCAAAACAGCAGTGAGATTACGGGTATGATATTGCTTAAATCTGTCTCTTCTCTTGTGGTTTCGCTGTTATTCAGTTCCCTCTATCTGTGTCAATACACATCTCTTTTCCCAAAGTTATGCTCTAATTAAGATCTGCTGTATATCGAATTGAACCATGTAAACGTTCCTATAGAATCTTTGCCATTTAGGAAATCAATACAGCAGCACGAACGGTCAAAGAGAGACTTTCCTTCACTTTCCTCTTGCTCTGAACTTCAGCTTTCGTCTGTCGTCTCAGATGAATCTAATAGGCCTCAGGAGAATAACAAGCCCATAATTGTAATTTAGAGAATACTTGAGTTAGGATAGCACCTCAGATCATTTGATGAGAGGTGTTTGAGGTCATATTGGTCTAAACCCAGCTTTGTGATCAGTTGCACATCTCTATTTGTTCTCCATTTAGTCTCTTTGCTGTCTAAGTTAAATACATTTTCGATGTATTTTAACAGTGCATGTCCAAACCCAGTGCTGTAGATTATTTACAGATTATAATCAATACTGAATTACTTGACAAATACTGTAGTTAGTCATTTAATCCATTTTAGAGAATATAATCAGACTACTTTTAGATTACCTTTGACAACTTGTTTATCACGTTGATTTAAAATAGGATAATCTTGCACCAAAATAATATAAAATACAACGAGAAAGGAAATATATTCCATGTGTTGTTATTAATAACACAAGGTGCATTAAACATTACATTAGGTCAAGCTTTGATTTAATGAAAAGCTGATCAATATTACAATTAAATAAAAAATAATCATTTTAAAATTAAACTTAAAATCTCAGGTGGTACTTCAAGTAAATATTTTAGGTGAAGGTTTCTCCTGACCAATAAAAAAGAATAAAAAATGTGAATTCCTACATTACATGTAATAAAAACGTATAATTTTAAAACTTAAAAAATGTGAACATTCATCACTAAATTCAATGATGAACTGCCTTAAACTGAACATTGATTACTATTATCCTTCTGCATTATTAACACGCTATTTAATACTGTAAAGCTGCTTCGACACAATCTGGATTATTAAAAGCTCTCTCTCTCTCTCTCTCTCTCTCTCTCTCTCTCTCTCTCTCTCTCTCTCTCTCTCTCTCTCTCTCTTATATATATATAAAGCTCACTTGACTTTAAAATGCAATATAATCTAATTAAAAGTACTAAATTTTTGGTCCAAAATCCAACACTGGTCTAAAACCCAACATTGGTCTAAAACCCAACACTAGTCTAAAACCCAACACTGGTCTAAAACCCAACACTGGTCCAAAACCCAACACTGGTCTAAAACCCAACACTGGTCTAAACCCTAACACTGGTCTAAAACCCAACATTGGTCTAAAACCCAACACTAGTCTAAAACCCAACACTGGTCCAAAACCCAACACTGGTCTAAAACCCAACACTGGTCTAAACCCTAACACTGGTCTAAAACCCAACACTGGTCCAAAACCCAACACTGGTCCAAAACCCAACACTGGTCCAAAACCCAACACTGGTCCAAAACCCAACACTGGTCTAAACCCCAATACTGGTCCAAAACCCAACACTGGTCCAAAACCCAACACTGGTCCAAAACCCAACACTGGTCTAAACCCCAACACTGGTCTGAAACCCAACAATGGGCCAAAACCCAAAACCCAACACTGGTCTAAAACCCAACACTGGTTTAAAACCCAACACTGGTCCAAAACCCAACACTGGTCCAAAACCCAACACTGGTCTAAAACCCAACACTGTTCCAAAACCCACCACTGGTCTAAAACCCAACACTTATCCAAAACCCAACACTGGTCTAAAACCCAACACTGGTCTAAAACCCAACACTGGTCCAAAACCCACCACTGGTCCAAAACCCAACACTTATCCAAAACCCAACACTGGTCTAAAACCCAACACTGGTCTAAACCCTAACACTGGTCTAAAACCCAACACTGGTCCAAAACCCAACACTGGTCCAAAACCCAACACTGGTCCAAAACCCAACACTGGTCCAAAACCCAACACTGGTCTGAAACCCAACAATGGGCCAAAACCCAAAACCCAACACTGGTCTAAAACCCAACACTGTTCCAAAACCCAACACTGGTCCAAAACCCAACACTGGTCCAAAACCCAACACTGGTCTAAAACCCAACACTGGTCTAAAACCCAACACTGTTCCAAAACCCAACACTGGTCTAAAACCCAACACTGGTCCAAAACCCAACACTGGTCTAAAACCCAACACTGGTCTAAACCCCAACACTGGTCTAAACCCCAACACTGGTCTAAACCCCAACACTGGTCTAAACCCCAACACTGGTCTAAAACCCAACACTTATCCAAAACCCAACACTGGTCTAAACCCCAACACTGGTCTAAAACCCAATGTGGTCTAATATTACTTCCTAAATTTGAATAGCAAATCTGCATCTTATTTCCCACCTTAATTCAAAATCAGTTCAAATTGAAAAGGTCCGTCTCAATTCAGCTCTGATCTGTGTCATGAAAACCAGGATCAGACGAATCTGTGAGCTTCTCTTCAGATATAAGCACATCTAAAGTTCTGTGTTATTTTAGCCCGTCTCGAAGCGTTTCGGTGACACTCGGTTTATTTTTATGAATTCTCCGATACCCCCCGACAGCAAGCCTCCGGACCGTTATATACTTCATGAGTAATAAATAATCTCTTTAGCCATGACTGAGCCGAGATAAAAATGAATTGCTTTCATCTGGTTCCCCATCATGCCGTGGGACCCCGGGCGTCCCTGACGTGAATGATGTCACCGTTTCTTAACTTCACCTGTAGGCTGTGGTAATTATAGCCCTCCGGCTCCGTTTCCCCCGGTTTGCATGCAGAGAGTCACGCTGAACCGAATCTGTATGCCGGATAAAAATCTGATCCTACCAATAAAATGAGCTTTTTTGGGTTCATAATGTTTGAAGCCATGCAATCTTTAACAGTGCTGCATTGCCCTCCGTGAAAAGTGTTGCAGATAGAGTCTGATGTTACAGGATAAAATCAGTGCTGCCGTTTACAGCTGAACTCTTTCTATTACAGTTTAAAGGGGATTTGAATTGAGGCGGCTAACAGGATGCAGCTTTGAAATTCAAATTTCAGGAAGTAGAATTTTAAAAAAGGCTAGTTTTTAGAATCCTGGAAGAATCTCACTCATTTTTATAAAGATATCTGAAAGACTGTTACATCCGTAAAATGTGTGTGTGTGTACATTAATGCATTTAGCTTGATGTGGTGTTGCTAAAGATGATTCTGGTTTGAATAAAAAAAATCAAAAGTTGAGAGTTTTCGGTTTATACAACAAAACGTTGATCAAACTCAAAAATCTCCTCCTTTTCTTAACTTTTGATGTTTTTTACAGTGCTCTTCATTTATATTGAATCAAAACTCCAGTCTGCTGTTCATTTTATTACATTTAGTTTGAATAAATTACTTTAAGGGCATACTTATTAAAATGAATGGTAACAATTTACAATAAAGCTCCATTGGTTAACTGCATTAGTTATCATGAACTAAAAAAACATCCTTGTGCAACATTTATTAAAGTTAATATCAACATTTAATTAAACATTATTAAAATCAAAAATCTGTTAGCATTAGAAAAAAAGAACCTGAGCACACTTGAACTAACAATGAACAGTTGCATTTGTTTTAACTAATATTAATAAACAATAATAAAAACTGCAACAAATATATGGCTTGTTGTTGTAGTTAATGCACTAATGGGACCTTTTTATAAAGTGTTAGCAAATTAAAAATAATGCATGTATGTTTGTTAGTTTTCTTCTCAGAAATTGTTGTTTTGTGGCTGTTTAATGCCTTGAGTTGTATTTTAGCACATTTCTCCTCCTGTCGTTCTGATTTGAATTAACGATTGTGAGCATATTTCATCCTGTGACTCACATCATGTGTTTGTCCAGTAATAATTGACTGGGTTTTAAAGGTCAAACGGGGTCAAAGTTTAACTTTAAATCTAACGTTTCAACACTTGTGCTACTGTAATTCAGTATATATCACTGATACTGTGTTTGAGGCTGTTCTGGGTCACATTATTGCTATAAATATGAGTTTTATGACAGATATTGATTTGAACTTATTGGTAACAGTTTGTCTTGAGACTTGAATTGCATGCACCTTTATAGGGGTCGACCGATTATCGGCGCCGATATTAAGCATTTTACCGATTATCGATATCGGCCATTTTAAAAACAGAATTGCCGATAATTTTTTTTTTTTAATTTTTTAGTTTTTTTATGCAAACAAACATACTATTTACAGGTGACATTATTTATTGGTGAATAAATAATACAGGTGAAACTATTTAATGTTTAAATGCACTATTTGGCTCGATGCAGCCTGTCTGAGCTCAACACTCTGAGAGAGTGAGGCGATCTCTCAATCTCTGAGAGCAATCTCCGCCCACCGCTCATCTGATATGTAGAGAGTCACGAGTCCGACCAATCAACGCGGAAAACTGAAGGCAGTCTCACACCGAAAGCACATGCTAACTGGAGCTGCCTCAGTGATCACGCATCAGTTGTCTCTCAAAGGTAAAGCAGCAGCAGACGTTGCTGAAGTTGCAAAACACCTCAATATAACCTATGATGTCCGCGATGCGGAAAATGCGGGCGGAATCGCGGAATGCAGTCATATAATGGAATTTACCGTATAACGCGGAATGTCACGGAATGTGTCGAAGTTTGGATGAATTAATCAAAAGTAGGTCAGTACACTTAAATCGACTCGCGCTATGGACTAGTATCTATAAATATTAAGCCGCAAAAACACTATTTAAATGAATCCTGCATGTTCTGCATCTCTGTTAATGAATGACACAGACGTGCGGTTTCATTTACTGCACACACACATACTGAAGCGCGTGCTGCTCGCGGTGTTTTCAGCATCTGCCGTCTCACTAAATGAGGACATAAATACATGAACAACATCCCCAGAACTGCTCGGAGAGTCACTTCACGAGCATTTGACCGTTTCATTTGAGTAAAACGATCGTCATATCATATAGACATAGGCTACAGAAACTTAAAAGGTCCTCATGGCAACCTGTCAAAATATAAGTTCGGTTTAGCCGAATATATTACTGTATACGTGTAATACAACTACAACAATTATTACAACTTTTGTTGAGAATAATAACACAATACGCTAAATACGTTTACTTTAAGTTTTACAAAATGTTTACAGAATGCTTCTGGGTGATCTCTGTACTTATGTTATTATTAATATTATTAATATTACTGTTTATTTAATGTTGTTGTTATTAACAGTTTTCAGAATTAAAGACATGTTTAAAAGCATTTAAAGAACGTTTTTTTTGTCAGAGCTTTTGTTATTATTAATTTTGGCATTCATTTTCATTTTTACACCAGACACGTATATCGGTTCAAAATATCGGTTATCGGTCTACTTGATCTGTAATAATCGGTATCGGCCCTGAAAAACACATATCGGTCGACCCCTACACCTTTATGAGAAGGAACATAATGTGAAAGAACGTGTGATCTTGATGGTCTCCGAGTTTCATCAGCTCCTTGTCGTGGGAAAGGGGCAGTCGTGGTTAGAGAGTGGGACTCATAATCCCAAGGTTGTGGGTTCGAGTCTGGCCTTGAGCAAGGCACCGAACCCCCAATTGCTCCCCGGGCACCGCAACATAAATGGCTGCCCACTGCTCTGGGTATGTGTTCACGGTGTGTGTGTGTGTGTGTGTGTGTGTGTGTTCACGGTGTGTGTGTGTGTGTGTGTGTGTGTGTGTGTGTGTTCACTGCTGTGTGTGTGTGTTCACGGTGTGTGTGTGTGTGTGTGTGTTTACTGTGTGTGTTCACTGCTGTGTGTGTGTGTTCACGGTGTCTGTGTGTGTGTGTGTGTGTGTGTGTGTGTGTGTGTGTGTGTGTGTGTGTGTGT